>JAQZBX010021674.1:0-32108 GCA_029593785.1 Cabassous unicinctus
CGAACCCAGGACCTCCCATGTGAGAGGCAGTCACTCAACCACTTGAGCCACATCTGCTCACAAGCAATCTCTTTTTAATCCAAAATTTGTGCTATCATAATTTTATAAATCATATTCAGTTGGAGCAGACTAGGAACAAATTAATTCCACCCAAAAAATATCCAATTTGTCACTAATTATAAAAACAATTGACAGAAAGTTTGCACAGCCTGCTACTCTCATATTAACAGTGACATTACTATGGCTGTGACAACTAAATAATGAAAAGACAATAGCTCTGATTAGCATTTTGACATCTATGCATTATAGAAACCCCTGAGAATAGGAGAATGCTTTAATAAGGTATGTTCTGGTTTATTCTTATTTGAATTTATCAGGCACTATTTGTGTATTTAATAATTTCATTATCACGTTATATTTATGAGAAAGAATCACAATACATAAACCAGATTAACAGTACATCACCGGACTTTGAAAACACCCTCTTATTGGCTGTTGAGAAGCTGACAGATAGACTTCTGCATGAGATTCCACAGTGGCCTTCAACAGCCAATTTGGGAGTAAGTCATTTTGAAGTTCTACCATCAGAAATTTCCTGGAATCTAACCAAAGTACTTTTCTTTTTTGTTCCCCTTAAGGGTGGAAAAACTAATTAAATTTATAACACAAAATAATCATCGTTTCACAGAAAACAGAAACTATCTCAATCTTTAGCCTTCCATTTATAAGACAAAAATCACCTTTAGCACATTCGGTCAACACCTATGTTTTGAATACTCCAATGTTAGGCATTCTTCTAAGTGCTGAGGACACAGAGCTGCAGAGAAAGGGCAATACTGAGAAAGGAAAAACAAGGAAAACAAACTTCAGGCAATGCTGAATTCTGTGAAGAAAAGTAGAGCGGGTTGAGAAGATGGGGGAGGGGACTGGAATGGTGAAGCCTGGAGATTGATTTGGCGTGGTGGTCGGGGAAGGTCTCTGGTGGCCCATGAGTGATGTAGGAGCACCACATGCAGTTCTAGGTAAGCAGGCTTCCAAGCGGAGGGGGTATTGACTGTCAAATCTCTAAGTGGGAAAATGCTCAGATATTACAGGGCCAACCAGAAAGCCAGGCCGGTGTGTGACTGGAGCAGAATGAGTGCAGCAGAGAGCATCAGAGAAGGCGGTGTGAGGGCCCCATCCTGGTGTATTTGTTCTAATCATTACATTTAGTCAACAACCACCATAATATAAGCTTATCTAATGTTAATGTTTTAAAAGACTAAATCCGAATTCATTATGATATAAGAAAATTTCCCATGATCTGATCACAGTTGTGTCTCTAACTAGGGTTATACTAGTGGGAGGCAGTTCAGTTAGCATATACGGACCTCAATTTCTTTATCTTTTGAATAAGGGGATTGAAATAGATTGTTTTACTGTTTTTCCAACTTTAACATTTGATGAATTTAGATAATTTTCCTTTTTTAGTTTGAAATAAGAATCCAAATTCAGTAAGATAAAATTTCAGCAGGAATGAATGGAACCACAGTTTTCTTTACATTTTTAAATAATATATCAGATGAGGGAGTCCTGATAAACCCTGAAAATCCCAAGGCAGTTGCAACTGCTGTTAGTTCTGAGAATAGTACTATCATAGAGACATAAAGAATGTCTCAGAAGTCTAGATTTAGTTAATTCCATTTTTGAGGCTCATTTTTTTTTAATTTTTCAAATTCTGTAGTTAGTTCATTTTATTATGACATTTCTAAATATTTTATTTATTCTATTGCATCCTGGCCCTATTCTGAGGCATTTTTGGCCTAATCAACAGATGTGTTTTGAAAGAGATAGGGGTGTTGAAAATTTTTTTCTGATCACCTACTAATGGAATTCAAATTTAAATTGAAAACAAACTTTTGCAAACAAATATTCTTTATTGCAGCTTTTTATAAAGTTAGTCTCCTTTAAGATAATTTCTAGCAAATAAGGTATATAGATGCTATTATTTTATCATAGCATATTCTTTATTATCTTTAATACATTCAGGATGACATTTTATACTGTTTTAAAATTCAGAAATATTTTCTTTGTTTGATAGCCAATTGTAGAGAAAGGACAACTTTAAATATGATGTCTGTCATATCTCAGAGTGAAGTGACAGGACATGATTCACAAAAAGATGGACAGAACAAGATTGAGGCCTATTTCTAGACTCAAAGAGCAGGACCAAGGGAGTAGGTTAGATTTGGGTGTCAGTTGACATTATTGTGTTGCTGGAGTATTCTAATTTCAAATGATGGTCAACCACAGGACAAGAAACTCCAAGAGGAGTGCAATGCTCCATGAGAGGGCAATCAGATGATATTCAGAATTCCAGAAAGTTAGTTTTGTGGACTTTGAAAAATAAAGTAACTACTTCCTAGTCTCTGGGATGGGAATTGCTGGCAGTGTTTTCATTCCGAGTGTGTGTACCCACCAAAAGCATCAGTTTTAGGAGATGTCTGAAATACTAAACCAATTATGGTAATAAATATGTAGGAAAAACGAGCCAAGCCTAAAGTCAAATCCTGGAATGATGGCATAACGCGTGAACACGAGCACCAAGTCAGGTCCAGGGACCTCATGATCTGAATAAGAAAATAAAGATGAAAAGTGTTACTTGACATACACCATTGGTCAAAATCAACTTTGCTCCAGGTCAGAGAGAAGCAAATGAAAATCCCAAAGGCCAGTGATGAGTCCTGGGGCCTCGTGTCCTTGGTTGGCCTGGCAGGAGATTGACTCAGGAAAAGAAGTGTGTCTGTGGTTAATTTGGGGTATCAGTTTATCTGCATTCCTACTTAAGTGGAAGAATGACTTGAATCTAAGCAGAGATAAGGGAATTGAGGCAAGCGGAGAGGATATTATACTGAAGGAGAGAAACAAGATTACAGACATTGTCAAACAGATGTATTTTAACACAAAACTTGGAACTTATGTTTGGTTGTTTACATTTTTATTTTATTTACTCACCACCCCAAACACATACATCCAATCAGTCACCATGTCTCACTGGTTCACTTTTGTTAATGTGTCTCACATCTGTCACCTTCTCTATGCCTCCCGTTACTGCCCTTCATTAATTTTTAAATTTCCATTAATACCACAGATTCATAATACTTCTCTCCAACACTACACTTCTCAACACTGCCTGAAAGACATTATAAAACATAAATCTAATCTTGAAATTCCCATGATAAAAATTCTTCAGAAGCTCATCAACACTCTTAGGATAAAGCCCAAACCGAATAAACATTTTCTATATGGCCAATCTAGATTTGGCACCTGATTTAGTTTGCTAGACTGCTGGAATGCAGATAATTTAAAATGGGTTGGCTTTTAACAATGGAAATTTATTAGGTTAAAAGCTTACAGTTCTGGGCATGTGGAAGTGTCCAAATCAAGGCATCATCAGAGATGCTTTCTCACCAAGCTGCAGCTGTAGGCAGTCAGGCACATGGTGGCACCTGCTGTTCTCTCCCCTCTGCCACCACCCTGGGTCTCCTTGCTTTCAGCTTCCTGTTACAGTGGCTTCCTCTCAGCTTCGGGATCCTGTGGCCTCTCTCAGCTTCTAGGTTCCTCTCTGTCTCTGCAGCTTTTTCTGTTCCTGCCACTTTTGTTTCTCCATTTATAAAGTACTCCAGTAAGAGGATTAAGACCCACCCTGGGTCATGACCTTCTTTTTTTTTTTATTTTAAAGATTTATTTATTTATTTATTTATCCCCCCTTACTGCTTGTGTTTTACTGTGTCCATTCGCTGTCTGTTTCTTCCCTGTCTGCTTATCTCCCCCTTGCTGTGAGGTCCTGCTGCATCAGCCCACCGCACCGCGCGGGCCGGCCTGCTCTCACAAGGAGGCCCCGGGAAGCGAACCCGGGGCCTCCCATATGGTAAACGGGAGCTCTATCCATTGAGCCACACCCGCTTCCCTGGGTCATGACCTTCTGATGTGATCTAATCAAAAGGAAGATACCTTAACTGAATCTAATAAAAAAGTGCCATCTGCTATAGGTTTATGTGCACAGGAATAGCTTTAAGAACAGTATTTGCTGGGGTCCACAAAAGCTTCAAACTGCCACCCTCCACCTTCTGGACCCCCAAAATACATGTTCTTTCCAAATGCAAAATATATTCATTCCATCACAATATTTCAAAAACCTTAAATAATTTCAATAATAGTATTAAGTACAAAATCTCATCAAAATCAGTTATAGGCATGTAGTCTGTCCTTGGGCAAAAAATTTCCCTCCCGTGAAACTTACAAAACAAATTATCTCCTTCCAATATTCAAAGGAGAGACAGTCATAAGATAAACATTCTCATTGCCAAAGGGAGAAATTGGAAGGAAGACAAGGGTCACAAATCCCAAAGAGTTCCAAAAACATGCAGGTCTTATTCCATACATTTCAAAGTATGAGTCATCTAGAGAACCATGGTTTCTTCTTGGCCTCGGAGCCTGATAGACCAGCAGTCCCATCCTTTCCAAGGGCTTACCCAGTGGCCAAAGTCTCGCCCCACCCCCATCAAGCATCTGAATGGCATCTGAACTCTAGGCCCCACCCTCTGAGAACAATGAGGTGATAACCACACTTTCCCCAATCTCCGGGGCACAGGCTCAGCTGGAGTCAGTGGGGTGACAGCCAAACTCTCCCCCAAACAGGGAAATGTATCCCACCCTCTCTGAAACCTGGGGTAATAACACTGTCCTTGAAAAATGGGGCAGAAGGCCAGCCCTCTTCAAGTGCCTTTGCCTGTCTAAGCCCGCAGGTCATGGCTGTGCTTGGGGAATCCCACAGAAACTTAGGAACTAAGGAGGTCTTATCTCCAGAGCTTAAGTGCCCTTTAAAATAATGTTGTGTCTTATTTATTTAGTGGAGTAAATGTTTATGGTGATGAAATTAAAGGCTTCTTATATGTTTAAAAATATCTCACTCAAATCCCTGAGACACTGCTCAATTTATTCTATTCTTTTCTCTATCTGTAACTCTGACTGTATGATTTTAATTGTCCTGTCTTCAAGTTTGCTTATTCTTTCATCTGTCTGTCCAAAACTGCTGTTGTATGCCTCTAGTATATTTTAATCTCTACTATTGTGCCTTTCATCCCCCTAATTTCTGTTATGTTTTTTTTATGCTTTCAAATTCTTCTTTATGGTTAGACTTTGTCTTCTTAACATCCTTTATCCCTTTATGCATGTTTTCCTTCATCTCCTTGAATTTATTTAGGAGATTTGTTTGAACATCTTTGATTAGTCATTTCAACTTCTGAGACTCATGTGAAGTTTTAACTTGTTTCCTAGCTTTAACCATATCTTCTTGTTTCTTAGTGTGGCTTGTAATTTTTTTCTGATGTCTAGGCATCTGATTATATTGAAGAGTTAATTCTGAAGATCCATTTCTCCCTCTTGTCTAGAGTTTTATTGTTGATTGGCTTTGTGTTATTGCTCTTCTTTGATGCTTGGTCTAACTTAGTTTAGACCTTTAGAATAGCTTATGTTTAACTCTTCAGATTTTCTCAGCTCTTCTTCATCTGACTCTTACCCTGATTTGCAGTGCAATTTTTATGATTGCACTTTTTGTGCAATTGTTTCACCCTAGGAGAGAGCTTCCTTTCCTCTATTCCTTCTCTGGGAATCTTCAACTATTCTGTTTGTTTTTGTGCAGAGTTTTCTCCCTAGCTCATATGATTTGTTTAAATTATTTCCCTCTCTCAGTGTTCCATTTTCCTTACACTTTTCAGTTCTGGGACCCATCCTATCTTACAGAAGTTCAGTTTAACTCCCTTTTTATCCCTGTGAAGATTTTTTTTTTTTTTTTTGCTTCCAATGTCTTCCCTGTTACAGTGTCCTGCCAGGGAGCCAGGTGGGATAAATTCAGTTAGGTGGCTCACTTAAGAAAAGTCCGTTTTGCATTTAGGTGTCTAGCCAACTAGAGGATTGAGAGAGGGCAAAACAAGTCTTACCAGCATTTCTATCAAGGTCTCTCCTTCCCCATGCCCTTGGGGGGCCCTTTTGTATGCAGCCCTCCTCTGTGGGTAGTGTTCTGCCCTGGGTCTCTGAGGACTAAAGTCTCTGTGCCTGGATATGTGTGGAAGTCTAAATCACTGCTGTGACTCTACACTCTCTGTGTGTAGTGGGAGTAGCCAGGTCATGCTGCTTCTATGTGCATCCCTAGATGCACAGGACCAAGTGAGGGGGAAGGGAATGGGAGCTGATGATTCTGCATTTGTGGAGTCTTTCTCCAGTCTCTACCATCCTCCAGAGTTCTAAGAAAATGGGATTTGTCCTTATATTTGCTAAGTCTCTGGGGAGGAATTTTCAGGGCATGTCTTATGTCATCACGTTGATGACATCACTCTTATCCATTTTTATTTATTAAAATGCTTGACTTCATAGCAAGCATTCAATAACTGGTGAAAAGCAAGCATGTACACAAAAATGTAAGAATAATGAAGACACAGATTTGGAGCTATGTTTTATTTATAAGTATCTTAGAACCTGTCATCTAGAATGGAACTTTTTCATATACTAGCTGTGTAAATTGGGCAGTACAAGTTATTAGCTTTTCTGTGACTTAGTTTCCTCATCTATAAAATGTGATTACCAAGCATATCTACCTCATGGGATTAATGTGAGAATTAAAATGAAAGGAGGTGGCACATGCAAAGGGCTGAAAAAAGCGTCTGGCACTTCAAATGTCAGAAAAGTTTCTGACATTTGAAACTTGTAACAAATGTCTGCAATGATGGTGGTGGTTTTGATGATGATGGTGATTTTGGCAATGGTGATGATGAGAATGGTGATGATGAAAGTGTCGTTATTGATGATGTATGCAGGATGAGTAAACTATCCCCAGATGGCTTTTCTGTGGCTTCTTAGAAACTAGGGAAAGAACAAACAAAGCTAATATGTATTAAGCCTTGTTTCTTTCATAATGTTACCTCACTTAATCCATACAACCCATTTTTATTATTAATAAAATATTATTTATTTATCATTTTATAAGGAAGAGAAGCCTTTAGAAGGGATACTCTCTCTTCTTTCACACAGCTTTGACATGTATCCACATTAGATGTCAGGTTTTCTGATGAGGACTCTAACATAGGTTATCTCATTTTAACTGCTTTGCACAAATAAGGATGAGAATTAAAGTTTTTAAAAGAGGATCTTTCCACTCTCTATAATTATTATTGTTAAATCTTGCCTCTGCTTTAGCTCTTACCAGGTTCTGATCCAAACTGAAGCATATCTTAAAAAAAAAAGGTGGCTTCTTTTCTCGTAGTTCCTGGAATTCTCTAGTGTAACAAAAGGAAATTGAGCTTTGGGAAAAGATAAATGAATGGTTCCTATGCTACCCTGCTTTTTAGACAATGCCTTAGTATGGCTGCTCTTTAAATGAAATATGAGCAAATTGGAGTAGTCAGTGGGGAAATATTAGGATGATGAAGTAACTCAAAAAATCAGGTACTATTAAAGACAGTTGAGGGTACCAACGAGAGAGAAGACTCAAGGGATAAAAAGTGGCTTTCTTTGAATATTTCATGTCTTGCCATTTGAATAGGGGAATTTTTTCTGTTTGTTTTATTTTGTTTTGTTTTGTTTGTTTCTGAGTGTCTTTAACAGGCATAATTGGAATATAAATTGGATATAAAATATGTGCCCTTTCATTGCTTCTTTCCCAAATTGCAGTCCATATATTGGCTCTCATCAGATTCCAGACCCAGGACGGTTACAGTGCTAAAAAGCAAATAGCTGCGAATTTTCTGCATCTTTGTGCCACAAGTCTGTGACTACATATCAGCACATTGCAGAGGGAATAAAAAATAAATTAGGATTTCCCCATTTTGAAGCAAAATCGGAGAATACTAAGAAGAGAAATGGTAAGCATTTCTGCATTTACAGAACTAATTTTAGATTATATAGCAAATCAAGCTTACAGTGAAGCTGTAATCATTTATGAAATGACTAAATCCTTCCCCAACAACTACTGACATTTGGAAGCATTTTTGATTGAATAGTTTTAGATCTCTACCAAACCACTACTGGATTAAAATGCAAACCATTCTTTATGACTAACCTTAGCTGACACTCATGTCTTTTCATTTCTTTCAGGGTTGTAATGTTCTTCACCTTCTTACAGTGATTAATGAATGAAAGAATAAAAAATAGAGTAAAATCAGCTAATTACCTAATGTTCTAAAATGAAATTGAAATTTATATTTAAATTGCAGTTCTATTTTTTGTAAAGAAGGAATACTAAACATGTCATTTTTTTCATTCTGAAAGCCTTACAGAGATGCCATGGTACATTTAATATAACTTTATGAAAATATTCAAAATCAAGAGTTATTCAACAGTGTTTTACTCAAGAAAGTAAAACAGTATTAAGAGGAGCTGCTTATGCATTTTTCCTTATTTTGAAAATGGTATTCGTTTTTTGTTTATATATCCCTACATTGGAAACAAGACCAAGACCAGTCTACTTTACCACTTTTATTCAGCCGTGTACTAGATGTCCTAATCAGTGACATAAAGCAAGTTAACAAATAAAGAGCACACATTTTGGAAGTAAATTAGTAAGGCTGTCACGTTGGTCATATTGTATATATAAAAAATCCAAAGGAATCTATAAAAACTACTAAACTAAAAGTGATTTTTTTTTTCTAAAGTTGCAGTAATACAAACTCAATGAACAAAATCTTTATTTCTATATACATCAACAAACAATTGGAAAATAAAATTATTTTCAATACCATCAGAAAACAAAATACCTAGGAATAAATTCAATAAATGATATGTAAAAACTCTGCAGTGATAATAGCAAAAAAAAAAAATCTAACATAAAAACCTCAAATACTCAGGAAAAAACTGAATGAAAATGAACAAAATCTCTACACTGAGAACCCCTGAGAACCCCATAAATTCTAAAGAGAAATTAAAGGCAATCAAAAAATGAAAACGATGGTATGGCTTGAAACATTCAATTTGTTAAGTTATCAAGTGTCTCCAAAATGATCTTTAAATTCAACTTAATCTTAATAAAAATATCAGCAAGGATTTTTGGCATTGGTCAAAATTTATGTGTTGATTGTACAATTTAGATGAAATGCAAAAGACTTAGAGGAACCAAATCATCTTCAAAAAGAAAAACAAAGTTCCTCCCTCCTCCCTCCCTCCCTCCCTCCCTTCCTGCCTTCTTTCTTCCCTCCTTCTATTCCGCCTTTACTCCTCCTTTTTGCTAATGGACGTATATAGAATTTCACAGCCAAACTAAGGAATACATATTCTGGGCAGAAAAATAGGACGGTGGAAAAGAACAGAGCCATGCAAACAGAGGAACTTCATTTATAAAGAAGTTACATTACAGAGCGCGGGGGCCAGGGTAATTCCTTCAATAAAATATTCTAGGAAAGAAGGGAGG
The DNA here is from genome assembly GCA_029593785.1 of Cabassous unicinctus. Classification (NCBI taxonomy): domain Eukaryota; kingdom Metazoa; phylum Chordata; class Mammalia; order Cingulata; family Chlamyphoridae; genus Cabassous; species Cabassous unicinctus. The sequence goes on from JAQZBX010021674.1 coordinate 9,440, forward strand.
GAGGGAGGGAGGTTTAGAAGGAGCTCAGTCCTTGAAATTAAATACAAGTTGTTTATAATTTTGGCCTTATCTTAATCTAAGGCTAAGATGATTTTATTTATATTTTAAAGCCAGTGGAAGGAGAGTAAAATTGACATAATTTTTGTTGAACAAATTTAGAAACTTTAATTTCCCATATGCAAAATATGTTTAAACTTTTGTACAAGTGATTATTTTACTTTTCAAAGTAACTTTTTATCTGGAGAAGTAACTCAGTCATATGGACATGAGAATGGAAACCTTGTATTTTCTTCAAATATATGTTTTAGCTCTTAATGTATTGCCATTATACAAGGTCTTCTAATGGAATCGAGTTGATTTTGGAACTTTCAGTGTCATCAAAAGACATACTTATTGTGCATTATATGGTATAAAACAATTTTACTTATGAATGTTTTTTTGAACTTTAAACTTAAATAGCAGAATTATTCCTAACAAAGGACGACAAAAAATGACAAAAAAAAATAAAAAATAAAAAACCCCACCATGAAATAGTCTCATTCCATTTTCAGGGAATTTGTATGGCAAAGCAGGCTTTCAGTAGTTAAATGATAATGGTATAAGTTAGTCTTGGCTATGAACTATGAGAGTGAAATTATTGCTTACAGGAATGATGGGTGAGACTATTGGTCAAGGGAGTGATTTAATACAACTAATGGGAATGAAGAGATAAGATAGTTTAGAAATGGACAGGGGCAAAGAAAAGGAGGTTCACTGAAGTCTTTGAAACAGAGAGAAAAATATATTTATTTCAGCTTTCATGTCCTGGGAATTTTCTAAAATACCCCAAAAAGAGAGGGATGACCTTTGCTTTGCCTTTTGTGTTAAAATTGTATTTTAAACTTGTTTCCATTCCTGAAATGATGCCATTTTAGAGTTGGTTCTTCTTGCTCATGAATGCTGAATACTAATTCACTACTAATTTGTGCCTTGTAAAAGAAATATATACCTTAGACCCCTGAGCAAAACTGAATTAATAAGATCCCTTAAAACTAGAAAACTGGCACCAAGTGTGCAGCTTCTGGTAAAGCAACATCTTGGCTATATAAATTCTAAGGCAGTGTAAAAAACATTTTGACTTTATAATGCTTTCAAAATTATTCCCTCACTATGGCATGGTATAAAGGGATATTGTATAGAGAGAGAGTTCTCCACTTTAAATGTTTATGAGAAGAAATTCTATCATCTTCCTGTTCCCTGGCATTCATAGGTTGCCCACTTGGCTCTAGGGAGGATCATTGTTTTCAACAATCTGTTGCAGTGTTCATGATCTCTGGGGAAAATGCTGTCCTATAATAAAGCAATTATGACCGCCTTATTTTCTCCCCATGTGGATAACCCTGAAATGGCCACGAGGGCCAAATGCAAGTAGTCGGGAGAATCCTATGAGCAGCTAAATGATTTCATTACCTATTTGTCCCCAGGATTTAATTTTCAGCTCAGGAGAGTATTCTCCAATTTTTATCTTTCAATTGTAACCTGAAGAGCATGCTCAGCTTAGGCAGTTTTTCACAAACAAACTTGAAACCATGATATGCTTTTGCATCATCTGGCACCGAGTAAATTTATGATGATGAAAAATTGTCAGGGCTTTATGCGGGCATTTTCCCAAAACTCATAGCTCTATTTTTCTCCATGAAATATATATCTCATATATGAGTAACAAAATAATATAGAAAATAATAGCGTGCATTTTCATTAGGAGCATTTTTAATAATGCATTATAGTATTCTATTCATATATTCTTTCTATTTTATTTAATAGTGTTTCTTTCCCCACTAAAAAAGTAATACATGCTTAATAAATGTGTTTTCAAAACTCAAAAGCGTCACTCACCCAAATTAGTTGGTGTTTTGGTAAATTTCATTTTAGATTCTTTCTCTACAAACACATGCACACACCAGTCATATATCTATATTTATATCTTTATAGATATTAACAACTAAATATAGACATAAATTTTTTAAACACTATTTTGTAATGTGCTTACTATTTAAAAGTATATCAACACATTCCTACATGATTATATATAAAAAATGAACCATCTAATATTCTTCAAAAATTAGCACAACAAAAGGCTGAATATTTACTTATTTTCGTTTTTCATGATGTTTGTAATGCTTTTATTTCTAATGAGTTCTTAGGTACTATTTTCACAAATGTAGATTTCTGTATTAATGTCTATGAATATTATATGCTGACTGATATCATATATTAGAGTTATAGTCCTGCCAACAATATATAGAGTGTCCTTTTTATCTCAGTCTTAGCACTAGGTTTCTACAAAATATTTCTTAATTTATATGGAGGAATATAGTATATTAATATTTTAAACTTATAATGCTGTTATTACCATTAAGAATATTTTTCTATACTTTTTCAACTTACTATATTTATCTTTTTATGAATTATGAATTGATTCCTGTTGCTCATTTATGTATTAGAATCTTATCATTTCTCTTAGCCATTTGTACGCTTTCTCTGTTCCTTCTGTTATAGAGATATTAAACCTTTGGATCAAAGAATCGAACCTATAATAATTGTTTATGTGTGTGATGGTTAAGTTCATGTGTCACCTTGGCTAGGTTATGATGTCAGGTTGTTTGGTCAAGCAAGCGCTGGCCTGACCGTTACTGTGAGGGTATTATGTGGATTTCAGCCATTGGTCAGTTGATTTCACCTATGACTGATTACATCTACAATCAACAAAAGAGTTTGCCTTCAGCAATGAGAGAAGTTTTGTCCAATCAGTTGAAGGCCTTAAAGGGAGGACTGAGGATTTCAGCAGTCAAAAAGAATTTCCGTCTGTACTTCAGCCAGACAGCTTCTCCTGGGGAATTCATTGACTCAGAGTTCCCAAATTGTGACCTGCTCTACGGAATTTGGACTTGCCAATCCCCATGGCCACATGAGCCAATTCCTATAATCAACCTGTATGTTTTGTTTCTCTGGAGAACCCTAACTAATACAATCTATTAAAGATATCTTTTGTTATTTCATTTATGCAAATATATTCCTAATTTGTTTTTGCTTATTTAAGCATAATCTTTCTCATAAATTGTGAAAGATTTTAGTTGTTTATGCTAGTCCTATCTGTTTATCTGGCTTTTTTTGATAAATTCTATTGTTTCTAAATTTAGAAAGCTTTTTCTTTTTCATGAGTTTGATCAATATTTATTATATATGTGTATATATTTTAGAGATACATATTTTTATTGTTTGCTTTTTATGTATTTAGCTTTGTAATGCAGCTGAGATTTATTTTAGCTTCAAGAGGGAGAAATATTTTGAAATTTTTTCATTTTGATTTTGATTAATTGTCTCAACATTATGGTCATTATTTTAAATTTATTTTTTATATAAACCAGAGTCTATTTTTATAAATTGCTGTAGTAAGCAGGATCTGATGAAAAATCACCTCTTCTTTCCATCACTTTCTAGTTTGAGACTAGTTATTAATGGTCTCTTTGTCTCAGTCTGCTCATCTGTATAAAGGAGAGTAATAATAATAGCACTTCTGGCAAATAGTTCTCTGAAGGACTGCCTTAACTCATGTTAATAATAATCCTAGGCCACACTCTTCTTGTTACTATTCACACTGCTTGGCTGAAATGTTTTACTAGGTTTTTATTTGTTTGTTTTTCAGTAACATATTATAACATTTTTGTAGTTGTATAATATCTTTTACTATTTAAGTATATTTCCTTTTAGTTATTTGTGAGATGTCTAAATTCAACTTTTTTGCTAAATATTTTGATTAAACAGAGCTATGTATGAAATAGCTACTCAACAAATATTTATTTAAATGATTATTAACTAAAACTGTGAAACTGCCAAGGATTTATTGAACATAGGTCATACTCAGCCACAAAGAAGAAAAACAGTCCCTAAGGACAGGATATTAGATTACAGGTTTATAGTTCATTGATTGTTCTGGTCTCATTGCCTATCTACTTCAGTGTCACAGCTATTCCTTTTCCTGAGAAATTCTGCCATTTCCAACAGAGCAGTGGCTCTTATCTTTCCTTCCTTCCCTCCCTCCCTCCATCCATCATTTTTATCTATCTATAATCTATGTACTGCTGGTTTGAATAATATTTTATGTATGTCTAACCCTAACTATGAATTAGGGAAATATATACAATGGAAACCTTCATGTTTTTCCTTCATTTGGTAAATTGTCATTGGAAAATTTAAATCACCAATGTTTAGGAATATTTGGGTAGATTAATGTTCTTTTTTCATTTATTTAGGGTTAGGGCTTTTTAATTCATAGTTTTGTAAGTCATTATCATGGATCAAAGTAATTTTCTCCCTCTTCAACTTTCTTTTCTAGTTTCCTTTGTGGTCTATTCCTCAACCAGACCATGCAATGGTGGTATTCTTCTGGACCTCCTTTCCCAGGTAATCTCATCACTCAGATGGCTTTGACTACTATCTGTTTGTTGATATATACTAAATCTATATATTTTGGCCTGAATCTCTTTCCAAAAAAAATGACCTTTATTCCAACTGGCTGTTGAATGTTGTTACTTGGATGACCTACTGGCAATTCAAACTGGACCTGTTTCAAACTGAATTCATCTTACTTCCTGTCTGCTCCCAATCTTCATCATACTTCCTTCACAAGAGTATCACCCTTAGACATGGGCTAGAGGAAAGTGACAGGTCTCTGGTTGCCCTCTAGTTGACACTGTCCTCAGAGTGAGAAGTTGGCAGGACTAAGGAGACGTGCCCCCTTGGGGTTCGTGCCCCATTTCTAGACCACATTCCATGTACCCAGGACCTCACAATTCCCTCCTAGGCCTACATGGGTTTTTTCCCAGGAGTTTCCTTCCTGACTGGAGGCCTCCCTCACAGATATGCTTGCCCCTGCACCTTAGGTGGTGTTCACATATGGACGGTTTGAATAATATTTAAGAGAAGGGGCATGAGGTCTAGCACTCCCCATCCCACCACCTTCCAGTGAGTAACTTTGAGGAATCCAAGAATTCTAAATTTAAAACTGGTCTTCCAGGTTGCTATGAAGATGGGACAATAAAACATATTCTATTTACCCATTCTTAGATTGCACTATAATGTTCATATATTCAGACATATAGAAGAAAGGCTCATTTGTACTTGTATTGGTTTCTAGGGTTACCGTAAGAAGTTACCACAAACTTGATTGCTTAAAACAGCAGAAAGTTATTCTCTCACAGGATCTGGAGACCAGAAATCCAAAGCCAAGGTGCTGGCCAGGCCACACTGCCACCAAAGGTTCTAAGGGACAATCCTTTGCTTCTTCCAGCTTCTGGTGGCTCCAGGCATTCTTTAGCTTGTGGCTATAGAATTCCAGTTTCTGCTTCTGTATTCACATGGCCTTCTTCTCTTCTTTCCATGCGTCTCTCCTCTGTGAGTCTTTTATAAGGATGCTTGCCATTAGATAAAGGGGTCATCCCCATAATCCAGGATATCATTTCTGAGATCCTGAACTTAATTACATCGGCAAAGACCCTTTTTCCAAATAAGTCCCCATTCACCAACTCTGGGATTTAGGACGTGGACATATCTTTTTCAGGGACACCATTCAACCCATTACAGTACTCTTGCACTGGGCCTCACAAAGTTAAGGATAGGATGGGTCTCGCACATGACCACCAAAATTTTTTATTCCTCTTATGTTCAATTCTCAGTGAATGGCACTCTCAGATACCTGGTTGATGCTTGTCATCTGATTTCTTCTTTCCCTCATTCCTTGTATCCTCTGCATCACCAATTCTGGTCAGTTATATTTCCTAGATGTCCCTTACATCCCTCCACTTCTCAGTTTCCCCACAAATACTACTTTAGTCAGAACCAAGTCTCCCACCTGGATCCCTATATTCAGTTTTGTATCTTTCTTACCAATTATCCCACATTGAAGCTAAAATAAACTTCAAAAGTGAACAAAGAAGCCAACAAACCTAATCTGGTCATGTAACTCTCTAGCTTACAAGCTCTCAATGGTGCCTCATTTCCTTCAGTCTAAAGTCTCCATCTTTACTTTGATACACAGAGATGCCTCTGAGATGGCCCATGCTTACCATTCCAGGCTTTTCTCTGGCAACTTATCTCCTGACCCGAAGTTGCACTGGTCAATGGATATGTTTTAATTCTGGGAAGTTGTCTTAGCATCTTTCAACTTGATGATTTTTCACATGCTGTTCCATCTGAAAGGCTAATTTAATCTCCAGGTCCCAACTGAAAATCACTTTTTCTAGGAAGACTTCCCTGAAGTCTGCACTCATCGGGATCTGCACTTATAGTTATGCTTATTACACATTAATGGTCTGTCCTACTTGCCACCTCAGGTCTGTTAGATTATGCGTGTCTCGGCCAATTTTGTACCGACAGTGGCTAGTACTGTGCTTGGCACATAGTAGAAGCAAAAGAAATAATAATTAGATAAAACTGAGAACAAAGACTTTAGGTGCATTTTGATATTCCTGAAGCTATAAAATACTGACATCATTCACAAATCATATGTATTTTGCATTGAAATATAATTGAAAACTCATTTTGATACTCCCAGTTTCTGTTCTACACTCAGTAAAAATTAATGTTGTGACCGTTTTTCAAAAGACCTTCTTGGCTGTCTATGGAAAATAAATTGCCCTCAGAGTCCCTGGCAAGAGATGTCCTACGGTGGGCCCTTCAAGGGCTTGTTCTGGCCATGCTCCTGCAGCCCCCCGGCATATGGTCAGGGAGAATATGGGGCTAAGGGATAGGAGATATGGGATCTACACTGCCCCTTGACACAACATCCTGCGTATATGCAACTAGGGAATTTCGTGTTCAAATGGCCCCAACCAACTTCTGTAACCTGGGTGGGGGGCAGGCATTTGATGTGTAGGCAACCCTGGGCTTGCAAAGCGGCCAAGGGGCAACTCTGGGGAAACCGATGGGACTAATGCACCCTAGACTGTCCGCATGTGTTGGCCCACGGTCCCTTTTGATGAAGGATGAGAGGAGTGGGAAAAGGAGGAGCAGGATCATCTAAGGCCCAGGAGTTGGTGTGGCCAGTTTTCATTCCACAGTCCTGTTCCAGATGATTATGAAGTTTTGTTTGTCAGGATAGGACATTAGAACAGCCTTTATTGAATGGATGTGCTATTAGGGATGGGTCTGATGGAAAATGCCTAAATTTGTGGGCATGCATATGAATAGAATTTTGCATAATCTTTCTCTGATATCTTGTGAGATCTGCAACAAAGATCTCATAAAAATTAATTATTTGATCACATAAGTGCAACTAATAGCCCCTCTTCCAAAATTATGACAAGTCTTAAAACACAATTAATACTTCTTTGGGCCGATACTATTTTTACAGATTCAGAATATCAGATATATTTGCACTTTTAGCTTCAGTGTATTTTGTTTCAAGATCTGTTACAGACCTCCTTATCATCTCAAAATTACTTTTCTTTGATTAAAAGAAAAGTAAAATGTCACTCTCAAGAAAGGGGAAGAATTACACCTTTGAAATAAATTTTCCGTAAGCTTATTGCTTATCAGGTCAGAACTCTTGCTCTGTTATATATGTCTCAATTAATATCTTCAACTATGACAGCCTGGGTACTTTAGAAGAAATTGTAATTGATTAACCTTTCAGATAACACTGGCCAGTGCTAAAGCATGATTCTGTGGTTTTCTTTTTTTATGTCTTAGTTACATTCCCTAAAGATTATCCTTCTCAAAAAAGTCCTAATATATATGTTATGGTGTTTTGTTTTAAGTTTCTAAAACATAAAAATAACATCCTTTCTTATACACGAAGTTGTTAAGACTTTACCTAACTTCTCTGTAGAATCATTTCTTCAAATGACTTACTCCATAATGAGAAACAAAGAAATTGTAAGAATAAGGAAGAATAAGAACTAAGGTTTGTTTTACTAATGAAGAGGCTATGGCCTAATGAAGTTAAGTGACTTACTCAAGACCACATGGAGAATCAGTGGCACATACATGATTAGCTACCATGTCCCTACTTCCCAGGCCAAGGATGCTTCCATGACATCAGGCGTAGGGAGTTCTGCCTGGTGTGCACAGAGCAATATAGTGACCTAAAGGCAGCTTCTACAAACCTACCATTTGTTAAAATTAATTTGATTACAAAAAAACATATAAATATCACCTTTACCAGGGGGTATACCTCTACTTTTAGCTCTTGTCAACTCAATTAATCTAAAAAATTAGTTACGAATATATTTGTAAGCTTTATGAAATTCATCTCATTTAAATTAACCTTAAATGGTAAAATACTTAAGAGGAGGAAATATCCTAAAATAGGAAAATCCATCTGCAGAGCCCTATTTAGATGGAATAAGGTATTTGGATGTTTGCTTTATCATTCTATTTTCCCTACTTTTTGACCCTGTTCAAGTCTCAAGAAATACAGTTCTCCATCCTCCCACAGTTTAAGAAAATAATTCATTTCAGCATTTCTCTCCCTTGACAAACATGGGAGCTTTTATAATTTTTAATAAGTTAGAGATAAAGGAATAGTTTTCCCTTAGGTGTTCTTGGACCTACATTTAAAATTGTTCACATAATCTCATTAGTTTGGGATCAAAATTTATTAAGTAGAATATCTGTTAACTGCAACAATGAGAGACAACCCTCTCTGGATTTCTTTTTGATGACAGAGCCAATGATCGACTGCCAAGATGACTTATGGTTGTCCTTTTAAAATGAAAGAAAAATGACAGAACTGCTTCCTAGCAATAAGCCTAAGTTTTCCTGACTTAAGAATCATTTATTATTTTTCTTTTCTCAAAAGGAATAAAATATAAAATATTCAAACTTATATTGGTGATGTTAAGAAGAAAGTATATTATTAGAAGAATTTGGATATTCATGAATACTGGGCCTTTCATCTTGTGCTTTACTAAAATTTTATTGTATTAAATGGTAAATATAGAAAAAATAAATCAATTGAAAAGCAAGAAAATTGAAATTAATATTTATAAACCCCTGATATGAGAAGATTTGCTGAGTTTAGAAGTTGTCAAAGATGTCAGAAAAGAAAGTGACAATAAAATAGCTACATAAAACTTGGAATTTTACATGTCTGGAAAGAATAATGGAACCCAAATTTCAAAGTAATACAATATTTGTGAAAATAGCATTATTTAGGTATTGAAATGTATATAACCTAAATTTCCAATAAATTGCTCAATAAATTGTTATTTTTACTTAATGGACTTTAAACACCATGTACATATTGTACGTGAGACCTTTGTGAAAGCATTAAAATGCTAACAGACTAATATTAAATGATAAAAGCAAAATAAAACTTCTATGTAAAGGATAGATAAAACAATAACTTAGAAAATCTAGACCTAGAAAAGACCGAAGGAAACATGTCAGAATGTTAATTATGAATGCTTGGGATGATAAATCAGTGCTTTTCTTTTTTATGTTTTTCTATATGTTCCTATAATTGTGAGCATTTATTACTTTTATAGTTGAAAATAATTAAAAAGGGAAAAGAGGAAACAGTAGCAATTCTATTAAAGTAGTATAGTGAAGGCACCAATCTTTTCACGTCACAAAATCTATTAAAATGACTCTAGAGGCTTTAAAAAATGCTCACAGATTCTGTATTACTCTCCCGTTGAGAGGTGGGCACCAGTGCTCTCGCTGCGAAATTTGTGCTGACCTTAGTGGCTCACTTGTAGTCAATGAAGGTTCTGGGATTTGCTAAGTGACTTCCAAGTCTGGGCCATGAAAGGCAATGCAGATGCCTCCCAATGACTAGGTGACTTCCGGATGACTCAGGCTCCTAACCATCGAATCACCCCAATGAGTCTCACAGCTGAGGCCAAAGATACTTTGGAGCAGAGAGAAGAGGTCACTGCTATCCTTTCTGAAATTCTGACCCAAGGACTTGATAAAATAATTTGTCAAGGTTTCAGGTTTTTGTTTGTTTGTTTGTTTTTGTAGCAGTGGTAACTGGAATAGAAACTAAGTACATCTAAGCCAGGTACTGTCATAAGAGTACATTAAACATATAGCTCTGGAACTGAGCATATGTAGAGGCTAGAAATGCCTTGAGGACCTCAGTGAAAATTCCATGTTCTGCTGTCAATCAATTTCTGAATGCAAAAGGTATCCATTCCTTCCTACCATGATCACTTTTTTCTTAGAATGTTTATCCTCAGGAATTAAGACATTCATTGTCCTGAGACCAATCCCTGAATAAAAAGGAAAAAGGAGAATCATGATTGTAATAAATTACATTATTGTTTCTGTCCAGAATTTTAAACTTTTTGCTAAGTTATGAGATTATGGAGACCTTTTGTAGATAAGAAAAGGAAAAATTTCAGAAGGAAGAGAAATAAGAAGTCAAAAATGACACAGCCATTCGTTATTATGAAAATTGGTCAATGAACAGAAAGACTCATGCATTTATTCTACCTTTGCATGGATAAACTCTATCCTATATTCAGGTTAATATTTATAGAATAACTCCAGCCAATAAATGCAAAGGAGTGTTAAAATTAGAAAATCAATATTTGGCAATACCTAATGAAGTAATGTATCTGGGTAAAGATCATCCATCGAATGCTAAAATCAATAGGTCAAAGATTGTCGGGGATCTTTAAAATGGAGGGCTTGAGGTGACCCAACTTTACATCACTGAAAGTGGAACACCAGAAACTTAGTGCCTCGTGATATGATACTTAGAAAGGAACTGTACAGTGATGCCTGTGAGGTAGAAGTACACCCCACCACCAAGACACACACAACAATCGTGACGAAGTGTAATTAGACCTGCAGAGCTGCATTGTTCAATATGGCAGCCGCTAGCCACATATGAATATGGCAACTCCTTGTACTAGCTTTTCAATTTTTTTTGTAAACCTAAATTTGTTCTAAAATAAAAAGTATATTTGAAAAAATGATGTATTTTCCTGACTTTGACGAACGCCACATTGCTGAAAATTAACATAAAACTGAACTATTGTTGAAAACAATCTTCAAAGGTAATTCTATTAGTGCTTAAGAAAATAAACTATTTGTAACGGATATTCCAGGCAGAGTGAATGGAGCAGCAAAATCACAAGAATGCTTAGGCTACAAACAGTACTTGGTTTTTATCTTTGGAATTCCTGTATGGAAGTAGTAGGAAGTGGGGTTGGAGGAAAATTAAAAGACTTTGAATTGAGGGTAATGTGTTTTTAATCACTTATTAGATGAGTATTGATGAAGTTCTTGATCAGGAAATTTTTAGAAATATTAATTTGGCAAAAGAGTACAGGAAAAATTGAAGTTAGGAAAAAAATGATGGAATACCAGTCAGAAAAACAAATCTAGTTATGTCACTTCCTTGCTTTAAACCTTCCACTGCCTTCTCATTGCTCTTAAGAGAAACTCTAAAATTTACTCATCCAGCCAGCCATCAATCTATCCATCTACTAATTTATTCAACAGATAGTTACATAAGCAGAATAGGGATGGAGAGAGAGCCATGGCAATTAAAAACATGTGGTCAGAAAAATAAGGAAAGAGGGAAGAGAGTGGGTGTCAAAAAATCCAAGGGTCTGGAAGACGCACTAATTGGAATTACTACAGAATATTAGTGAGCACCGAGATCAAGACCAGGACTTTAAGTATGGTAATCTTAAAGTCCCTTGAAACCAGAGTTATGAGACTCCTAAGTATAAAGTGAGAAAAACTGAGTGAGGAGTCAAAATAGGGGTAAATAAAGGGAAACTGGGAGTGTAAACTACTGGTTTTCAAGAAAATAACTTTTACTTTTTGATGGTTACAAAGCAGCTATGATTACTTTTATTGCTCTTATCCAGGTTTCTCCCCATTCTCCATTCTATTGCAGTCAGCTCTTTGGGTGAGTGGGTCAAAAACAAGATGTGTGAACAAGGTTTGTGCGCAAAGCATCTGATCAGAAGCATGAGGGACTGAATCTAAGGAAGTTAAATCTAAGGAACGAGAGACCCGAAGACAACGGAACCCACTGGTGAAAGGTGCACAGGTATTAAAATAGAATATTCCATCTTTTGTGGAAAAAAATGGAGCTGATGGCTGTATATCTGTTGGCTGTTGACAGGACAGGTTTAGAAAGACTTCTGACTTTTAGGTAATTTCTCACTTCCTTCACAATAAGTTTTCCTATAATCATCTATGAGTCATGAGCTTCTGGGCCTGACAAAATATATTAAAATATTCAAAGCAAAAATAATCTTGATCTAGAGTCAGACATACTCTATCAGCTGATGTCTGCCTGCCTTGACCTGTTTTTGCCTTCCCATGCTAAATTCTTGCTCTCCATATCTTCAGCTTTTACCCATTCAGAGATGAAAGTGTGTAAGCTCCACTTTAAGGACTTGAGGTCTAGACTTTTCTCTGGCTGTTCTTGACCTGGACCAGTAGTTCTTCACCCTAAGCGGGTTCATCTCCAGCCTGTGCTACTGCCCAGCTTGACTGCTCCTGACTGGCTTTATTCATCTGCTCTTTAGGCCATGCTATAATAGGAAGATTGGAGTTTTTATTCCCAAGTCACACACTATAAATGATCTTTGCTATTTCTGAATTATAGTGAATGAATCCTTGAGGCCTCTTCTTTCAAGATTCTACTTCATATTATAATGTAGCATAGCTGGTGGAGCAGAGACTTTGCTCGGCATCTGAAGGCTGCGTCCTCAAAGGCATGTATGTTATATGGCCAATAATACATTTTTATTATTTACACAAATTAAATAGTAGAGTAAATAGCATAATTTAATAAACAGTTTTATTCACACACCATACAATCCATCCAAAGTGTACAATCAATGGTTCTTAGTATCATCCCAGAGTTGTGCATTGATCACCACAATCAATTTTAGAACATTTTCATTGTTCCCAAAAGAAATACCCCTTATACCCCCTTAATTAACATTTAGCATTGGTGTGGTACCTTTGTTACAGCTGATGAAAGAATATCACAATATTACTGTTAACTATAGTCCATAGTTTGCATTAGGTGTATTTTCCCCCTATACCACCCTATTATTAACACCTTGTAATAGTTACATACATTTGCTCTATTTCATGGGAGAACATTCTTAGAATTGTACTGTTAACCACGGTCAATAGTTTACTATGCTAAATAGCGTTAACTTTTTTTGTTGCTTTTAAATTTTTCTTTATCTTTAAAGAAGCTTTAAACCACATAAATGTTACATGGAAAATATAGGGACTATACCCCACCCCCTCTCCCTCCCACATCTTCCCACATTAACATCTCTCATTAGTGTGGTACATTTGTTACAATTGATGAACACATATTGAAGCATTGCTACTAACCATGGTCTATAGTTCACCTGGTTTACACTTTACAGTGCATAATTTTATAGGTTTTGAAAAAAATGTTTAATGGCCTGTATCTCTCATTGTAATATCGAATAACATAAATTTTAATGACTACTTAAACTTTACCTTTTGTAAGAAGTATTTATGGGATGAGATGCTATTTTAAAGTGGATAGGCAATTTTTTTTCCTTGACATTTTAAGATTTCTTTGATTTCTTAAAGCTATTTTATGATTTCTTCACATTATTATTTTCAACTTTTACTAACAAAATATTACAAAGCTACAACTTCCCTATATCTAGAGCTCTAACCCTGTTTACAATAGTTGCAGATACTTTGCCTTGATAGTGGAATACTACATTTTCTAAAATAATCCATTACAGCTTAAATTACAATGAAAAAATCCTCTTTACTTTGATTATATATTTTTTCTTATTATTCCTTGCTGTTATATTAAGATATAACATAGGTACTGATGTGGCAGGATCTTTCTCTTAGTATTTACTCAGCTTTTATTTTCCCAGTAATTAATCTCTCTATGGCTCTTCATATAATTTTGCTCTCCATGAAAATTCAGCTCATGTTAATATGTAATGGAACCCCTTTGCTTCCACTAAACTGTGGGTGATTTTGCTTTCTCTTTATTTGTATTTGTTGTGAGGGTTTTCTATTCTCTTAAATACCTGAACATCTTTCCATATATAGCAGATTTATTTTTGAATAGTTATTTAGTAATGTAATTTATGTTGTAAAAGCGAGGAAAACATAAAATGAAAGAGGTGAGAATAAAAGAGTAGTAAGAAAAGAGTAAAGGAGAGATAAAGGAAGAATTGACCTTCATTGGTATCTTGCTATCTATTAGGAAAGAAAAGTAGCAAGAGAGACAGGAGGAACAATGGCTTTTTTGGGGGGAGAGGTAACTCTTAGTTCCAATTTCTTGGCTTCCCATGAGTAAGAGCTTTCTAGAGTAAGCCTGACCTCTCTCCCTGCCTCCTTTCAGTCTCCATCTCACTGGACAGAGAGAGATCATGTGACTGGTAAATTTGGACCTAGAGGCCCAGCCCTACTGGGTCTTCCCTGCCACTACACACCATGAGTTTAGGAGGCACCGCCCCTTTGGAGAAGTCTGAGGCTCTTCACTGGCCTGGGACCAGGTGGATCCATTTAATTCTCAGTACAGCATTAAGAAGCCCACTGGGGCCTTCGATCCAATCCATGCTCTCCAAACAGCCTTACCTGCCCTCAAACTGGCATTTTAGTCCCCAGTTTTCTAACTCTTGAGTCTATCTCTCCATTATTTCTGATTTGTCAGGAAAATAGGAAACTTATATTGGCCTTTTAAAATCCCCAAAGAGAAGAGTGGAGTGTTTTTAGTGGAATGGTTGAGTTTCATCAAAACTGACCTTGATTGGTTAGTAGAGCTGTCAGAGGGCGCTGCTCATTCTGGTTCCTACTAAGTGAACTGCCCCACCCAGCCTTGTTCAGGAGGCATTGATTCCTCGGCTGCCATGTTTTATATCACATGAACTTGCTCCTTCATCACCGACAACTGTATTGGGTTGGATTCTGTCTTGAAGTAAGGTTTGGGAACCTGCTGTGGCACAAATGGAATTAGTCAAATGCCACAGGATACCTATAAAAGGAGTCCTCCATTTTACAGGATGCTAACATTGATCCAAAACAAAGGCACTTACTAAATCCTAGATTTATAATATGTATAATTGTTCATTATACAGCAGATTTGTCCAAATATATAATGCTCTAGAAATTACAAAGACAATATAGGCTGAAAACATTGGCCTTTATGATTTATAGGAAGTCTTGGAAATTGTTTTACCAACTAATAACTATTGTTAACATAACACATCTTATTAATGGTACTTAATGATAGAAATATTTCTTTTTGAAATATTGTTTGCTTAATTTTTTCAAAGATATGGTGCTGTGAATTTACATGTCGGCCTCTTTAATGTAATCACACTATATGCCGCTTTTTCATCCTTATAAGCACCTAGAATTTTTGATGTGTTTCCAAAGGGAAATAGTATTTGGTAGTGATCACTATTGCAACTGAACAATGCTAATCTATGTATAGTAAAGATGTTTAGTTTTCTTATGTAATGAAACAGAGATTGTAGCTATATGAAGAAAAGAATGTTAAAAATAGAACAATATCCAAAAGAGAGATAACTGTTAATTGATCTAGTCATCAAATATTTGTAAAACAACTGATCTTATGCCATCTGTTGGGGCTATAGCCTGGACGTGATAGAAGAAGATCCTGCTCTCACGCAGCTTCCATTCTAGTGGTAGGATATAGAAAATAAATACAGAAGTACCTCACAATTCTTTTTTTAAAAAAAGCATCATCCAGTAATGTATACATATATGCACTCAGGTATAGACATTAGCTTTGTGGCTACTCAGTTCTTCAGAATGGTTATTTAAGTGGAATGCTTATTTGGGCCTCAAAGTCTTAACTATTTGTGTTTAAAACAGAAACCAAGTGTTTAGCTAGTAGCCCTGGGACACAGCTATATCTTTTGAAATCTAGTTGTACTGCCTCGCTTTCCTTTTGGAGGACCTGATATTCAGCCATCTCATTTACCATTCTGGTTATTGATTTAGTTACTCAGGTCTGTAGTCCTGCCAATTTACTCACTGGACATTTTTCCCTCTTTTTGTACCTGGCATTCAACTCTAGCTTTAACCCGTGGCTGCCGTGACTATGTCTGTATTTGCTGCTGATTTAGAGCTGTTCTCTGGTGCCCTGGATTTCAGTCTTGCTCTGTCCATCCTACGTCTTTTACATAACAATTATTGTAGATGAGTTTTGGCTCTAACCAATATGCTACCTTTATTTCTGCCCACTTCTCCCATTCTTCACCCCTTTGATAATAATGTAAAACAAAGGAAGTTATTTAGACCAACATGATCTTCCCAGTATTTATATGCTATTAAGTAGTTTAATAAAACTAGCTTCTTGGCATTGTAGTCATGTATAAAATTTGAGGAAATATTCTTTTGCATTTCTGCTAGCACAAAGAGAAGGAGGCTTCTGCTAACACGAAGCCCTCTTGCCAACTAAGCTCTTAAAGCATTGGATATGTTGAACTCTTTTTTTTTTTTTTCCTGCATAAAGATTACGATGGGGCTGGAATCCAAGCTCATCAAGTGCCTATAGATTATACAATGTTTGTTTTATAAAACTGGTTTTGAGATTTGAATGTTGTTGAATTTGTTTGGGTGATTTGCTGATTTAGCTCTACCTCCACCCCCATTTGGATCATTTTGGTTTTTATATTAATTTTTTTCAAACAAGTTTCACAGCTATTCTTTCTAAAAGAAATGCTGTCAATGTAATAATACATTGGACTAAAGGAAAAACACTATGTCTTTTCCAAGAAGGTTGTCACAAAACTTGACACCCTGAAAAACTGAAACTTTTGTAAGTGCTGTTTATGAGATTTTGGTTTTTGGGCCAAAAAGTCAGATGCTAGTAAATGAGCCAGATTGTCCCCAGTGTCCAAGTCACCCTGGAAGTTCAGCGCAGCCAGCTGGGTTCAGCCAGCCTTGATGAAGACTGGAGGAGCCTCCTGTGGGGAGGGGAAGGAGGGACAGAAAGCGAAGAAGAGAAAGGTTGAGCCAAATCTATCCCCATCATACTCTTATGTCACCAAAGAAAAAAGTATGAATAATTGAGCTAATTGCTCTTAACCTGCTATATTAAAAACATGACCAAGGTAAACCTCCCAAAACAGATAACTAAATTAGACAACCAAATGTACTTCCAACAGAATTTAAAATTTGAAAGGAGGAAAAAATAAAAAGATAAGAAGCCCACAATGAAGGGTAAGATGGAAGCTTTCTAATCTCCATATTAAAATTCTTAAGGCAAAGATCAACAAATCTAAAAAGAGGAAAAAAAAGAATGAAATATTTTAAGACCAAGTGAAAACAAACTAGTCTAACTTGTCCCTTGGCTTTCTTTTTCTTAAGAATGCAAAATATAGAGATAGATTCAGTATTCCCTATTTTGGTAAATAATTCTAGAGAGAAAATGGGTAAACTGAGAAAGCAAATGTTTGTGAGTATGTGTCTATTAAAGTATATGAAGTGAGTAATTTGGTGCACCCAAAGTGCCCTAAACAACACTCCTTTAATGAGCACTCATTCTCCGACAAGATGAAATCCAATATAGAAGAGCTGTTGGCCAAAAAATTGTCCCCCGTGCTCTTAGCCACCTGGCTAGGCTAGGGGGGAAGTGGTGAGGGGCAGAATCAAACTGGAAATCCTTAGACGTTTTAAAGAGAAGCCAGTGCAATGTGGTCCTGAGCTAAGATTGAATTTCATGTATTAGAACTACGTAGTGTCACATAAATATTTAATAGGAAATAAAGTGATGAAAAGCCTAACAGACTTTGCTTTTAAATGTTCTTTACTAGTTTTAATCAGAAGCCTTTATTGAGTATCAACTGATGTAGAGGACTCTGTAGGATAGAAGACCTCTTCAGAGATTAAAACATTGTAATAAAATAAAAAACAACTTCCACAATCAAAGAGTTTATTTTTTTTTTACATAGAAACAGAAGAAAGACATTAAAAGGAAACATAAAAACATTCTCTTCTTGTGGGTATTTGGTGTCTCATAAGTCCTTTCCCAGCCAACATCTTAATTGCCCTTCTATTAGAGGGTAAAAAAGAATGATTAAATGTACAAGTAATATGATCCACATTAATAAAATGTTTCAGAGTAACTGTGGGCAAGAGTAGCTATGTTTCTCTTGTTTTAGAAATAATATGACAGGATAATGACGTTGATATCTACTGAAAAAAAGTCTGCTTAGTATTGTAACTCTCCTATTATGCAATAACAAAGCCATGAGCATTTTCTTTATATCTCTGACCTTATAAAAACCATACACCTTTCTTCAATGAAATTTTAAAGCATCCTTTTAATCCACAGTGATTACAAACAATGAATAAGGACTATTGTTTTAGAAGACTTGTGTAACTCTTGCTTGCAAAAATTATTGGTGCTTGTTTTTTAAAAAGAGTTAACATTTAAATTTTTTAAAATTACTTATTCTTTTAAGTGTCTTTAAGATCACACAATTGATACTATAATAATAGGATCTGCTTTTTTTGAACGCCTATTATATATCAAATGTTTTGCCTATTTTTTAAAAATGTAATTCTCCTCCATAGCCCTTCATTTTAGTTTTACCTTGATTTTTCCCATAGGAAAGCTGAAGTTCAGATTGTTTAAGCAATTAGTCTAAGTTCAATAGCTATTAAGTGGCACAATGATAGTTTGACTTAAGAATTTAAGAGCTCAAATTCTTAACACTGCATCCTATTCCTTTCAGAGTTATATAATATGATATATGCATAGAATTCAACTGAACTTAATCTAAGTGCTACAGAACTGGCATTAGACATAATTATTTACCTAGCCTTGCTTCACTTTTTATTCTATAGTCTTTCTTCAGGCTATCTCATTTTAGTCCAAAGCCCCAATCATTAATTATATACTAATAATTCCCAAATGAATTGTCCAGGACAGATCTTTCCTCTGAATTCAAGACATTAGATGTCTCTAAATGACATCAAACACATAATTATCCAACTAGGCCAATTTCAAGCTATTTCCCCCATACCTGGTTATTTTCTAGTTGTTTACTTGGCAAGGGACACCTCCAACTAAATTTTGTATGTCAACATACCCAAAGACCCCCTTGCTGGCTCCTCTCTCTCATACACTATTTCTGATGCATCACCAGTTTCATTTAACTTTACCTTTTAATTATTTCTCATATTTAACATGAGGCATTCTCAAAACATGCATCTTATCATGTCCCATGTCAGCTAAAACCATTTAGTGACTGGCCATTGCTTTTAAGATAAACTCATTAGGATGGCCTCAAATGCCTGCATGACTTGCCTCTCAAGCTTCATTACATACCACTCTCCCTTCCAGGTAGTGTGCCATTGAAGTCTGGAGAGATTTAAGGGTGGTAAGCCCTCTTCTCCATCAGGTGTGATATCCTAGTCTGGCATTCAATAAACAAAAGACATTATCTGCCCCCACATGGAGCAGGGATGGGATAACTGTAAGGAAAATCTCATTTGGAAAAGGGAAGGTTGGGGAGCCCTATTGGTAATCTGTCCATGATGAAATCCTATTTGGCTTACTTTGTGAGGTCTCTGGCTTGGAAATGGGGAAAGTTACTTGATTAGATCACGTAACTGCTCTTTTTGAACAAGTCCTTTGCCCATTTTTATTGGGGCCCATGGTTCATTGGAAATGGGCATTAGGAGCATGCCTTCCTTTGGGAATTCACATCTTATAGCCACATCCTAACAGATGCAAGTTTGGGGCATTTTTAGGTCAGGCTTGTGGTATATTTGGCAATGCAGTTCTTGAAAATATAAATCCCAGCACCTCAGTCTATATTATGTGTCTGTAACCACACTCAACTTCTTTGCTAGATGTAGTGGTCTAGCCTGATTCTTGCCTCCTTGCCTTTCTTTCTCTCGCTCTCTGACAGTAATGACAGCTATCTTGAGGCTATCTGAGCGGACTTCGGTAATCAGTTCTCTTCACTCTGCAATTCTCCTTCCCTGACCCCAACAGCAGTCCTTGTTCAACTAAAAAGTCTTATTGGGCCTTTTCCAGATTGGGAGCTAGAACCAGTTTGCTTTTCCAACTCTGCATGGTCCCCAGATTTTTTAATTCTCCCTGTTTTCCTTGAGCTCATCTGTTTCTTGTAACTTCTTGGTATAAGCAGCACTTTGCAAAGTACACACACAACTAAGATGCGTTGTTCAGCCTTTTCCTCTGTGACCATCGAGATTTTCAGAGGAGACATTTGTACCAAACGTTTTGCCTTTGCACGACAGGCTTTGTCCTCTTCCCAGTGAGATAACAGCTTCCTCACTTATGCCACCAAGGAATTATGCCAATTGAAGCATGTCAATTTTTCACTTATGTTTATTTTTTGTTAGGTGTAATACATGAAGTGCACAGATCTTCCTCTATAGTTGAGTAAGTTTTGTCAAATGTAGAAACTTTTAAAAATAAAACCACAATCAAGATTTAGGACTTTTTCCACAAGGCCCTTTCTAGTCAATGCCTCCACACCAGGAGACAGCCATTGTTTTTATTGTTATCATCATAGATTTGCTTTGCCTGTTCTATAAATGGAATTATATGGATGTTCTCTTTTTCATATGGCTTATTTTGCTATATACAATGTTTTTCAGATTCATCAATTGTTTTGTATGTCAGTTGATAATTTTATTTGCTGAGTAGTATGTCATTGTATAACTATACCATAATATTTTAAAAATCCTTCTTTTATTGATAGACTTTTGGTAAGTTTCCACTTGGGGGCTATTATGTACAAAGCTGCTATGAACATTTGTGTACTAGTCTTTTTGTAAATACTTGTTTTTATTCCTCTTGGTTAAATGAACAGGAAATAGAATTGTTGGGTCATGGGAAGGTGATGTCAAACATCATCAGACACTGCCAGATTGTTTTCCAAAATGCTATCTTTTTATACTTCCACTGTCAATGAACGAGAGTTTGAGTTGCTTTGCTTCCCACAATCACTAGGATTCAGGCTGTCAGTTGCTATTATTATTTTTTTTTTAATTTCCGCCCTTTTAGTAGATGTTTAGTAGTACCCTGTAGTTTGATCTCTTATCTCTGATGACAATTTAAACACATTTTCATTTGCCTCCAGACCCTTTGCATATCTTCCTTTGTAAAATATCCAAGTCCTTTGTTCATTGTTTTATTGGGTTATTTTCTTCTTAATATTGAGTTTAGGAATTAGTTTTGTATTCTATGTGTGTCTTTTGCCAAATATACATAAATTGTGAGTATTTTCACATATTTTATATGGTGGCTTTTCATGAGAATTTTTCATTTTGAAGAATAGCAACTTATCAATTTTTAATGTTAGAATATGTGTGTGTGTGTATGACTGTGTGTGTTTGTGATCTAGGAAACCTTTGCAAACCACATGGTCACAAAGATCTTTCCTGTATATTTTTTGTTTTAAACAGTTTTATTGAGATATAATTTATATATCAAAAAGTTCACCTGTGTAAAGTGTAAAATCTAATATTTTAGTAAAATAACAGACTTTTGCAACCATCACCGTAATTTAGAATATTTTTGTCACCTCCAAAAAACCCTTCACCCTTTAACTTTCACTTCTCATTCTTTTCCCCACCCCTACCTCCTATCCCCTAGATCTTGGCAACCACTAATCTACTTTTCTCTCTCTCTCTTTTTTTTAAATTGAGTTATCTTTTATTAAACAGAAAATGGAAATTACCAGGTACTTATCTCCACCCTAATAGAGTAACTATGCAAAATAGCCTCTCTGAATCACAAAACCGACCCTCTCATCCTGCCTTTTCTTTTTTATATAATAATTTTTTATTTTTATTTTTTTAAAGGATTCCTTGATTACGTAAATGCTACACAAAAAAATGTAGGGATTCCCATATCCCTCACTCCCCACACCTCCCACACCCTTCCACATAAACATCCTTCATTAGTGTGGCACATTCATTGCAATTGATAAACCCATCCTGGGGCTTTGCCATTAAGCATGGACCATAGTTCACATTGTAGACCACACTCTCTCCCACACAGTTCTGCATGTTATGAGATGATATAAAATGGTCTATATCTGTCATTGCAATGTCACTCAGGACAATTCCCAAGTCCTGAAAAAGCCCCCGTATTACAACTGCTTTTCCCTCTCCCTGCCCCCAGAGCCTCCAGTGGCCACTGGCTCCACATCAGTGTTGTAATTTCTTCCTTGCTTGAATCACACTTTATCTCTAGATTTGTTTATTCTGGACATTTCATATAAATGGGATTATACAGTATGTGGTCTTTTATGACTGCCTTTTTTCATTTAATATAATGTTTTTGACATTTATTCACATTATAGCATGTATTGTTACATCACTCCTTTTTATTGCTGAATAATATGCCATTGTATGAATAAACATTTTGATTATCCATTCATCAGTTGATAAACATTTGAGTTGTTTCCACCTTTTGATTTTTATCATTAGTGTTGCTGTGAGAATTGAGAATTCATGTTCAAGTTTTTGCATAGATATATGTTTTAATTTCTCTTTAGAAGACTGCTAAGTCATATGATACCTCAATGCTTAATATTTCAAAGAATTGCCAAATTGATTCCTAAATTGAGAATTTTCCAATTTTCAATGTTTTCTCTTATCAAGTGTGCTTTTGGCGTAT
>JAQZBX010021675.1:0-32108 GCA_029593785.1 Cabassous unicinctus
AAGGAGAGTGGCATCTTAGATGACCCTTCCAAAGTTCTCCCCCACAATATAACCCAGTTTCTGAACATGAGGCCCGCTTAGACCCACCTCCACCCGTGGCCTCTGCATCCCCACTTTATGCACCTAGATTTAGTCTGGCAGGAGTTACAAGGAATGGAGCCTCTTTCCATCCTCCCAAGGAAGTCAAAAGTGGCCTCTACACAATGAGAGATGCAGCAAACGGAGATGCAGGAGCAGTTAGAGTCCATGTCCCCTTCTCCTTGACAGATTTATTTCAATGCAAAAAACAACTAGGGCGATTCTTGGAAGATCAAGCAAAATTCACTGAAGAATTTCAAAACCTAACCCTAACCTTTGGGTTAACATGGGGTGATAGGTATGTGATCTTAGCTAGCTGTTGCACTCCAGAGGAGAAGCGTCACATTTGGGAGGAGGCCCAGGAACATGCCGATAAAATGGCAGCCCAACAGCCTCAGCAACATTCTGTGGGAGCCATAGCAGTCCCAAACACTGACCCTAACTGGAACTACTAAAGGGGAGCAGCAGACCTAAGGAAAAGGGAGCACATGACAGTATGTTTATTAGTGGGTATGAGAAAATGTGTCACCAAGCCTTTTAACTACAATAAGTTAGAAGAAATAACACAGATGGGAAGGAAAACCCTGCTCTGTTCTAAGGAAGGCTAGTGGAAGCTATGATCCAGACTCATTGAAGGGACAAATTATCTTGAAAACCTATTTTATCAGCCAGTCAGCTCCAGATATTAAAAGGAAGTTCCAAAAGCTAGCACTAGGGCCCCAAATTACAAAGAACTCTCTTTTAGAAACAGTTTGTCTTCAACAGCCATGACAAGGCCACCGAGCAGGCAAATGTAAGGAGGGACAGACAGAAGTCTCATTTTATTGCAGTCGCCGTGGACGGCAGCCTGCTGCCTCGAGGCCACTCCGGCACATGCTCCAATGCATCAGGATCCTGCTTCAACTGTAGAGAGTCTGGCCACTGGAGGAAAGACTGCCCAAAGTCATCAAAATTCTGCAGGGAGCCTCCTCCCCATCCTTGTCCCCAATGAGAAAAAACAGACCATTGGTCTCAGGAGTGCACCAGGCCCTGAAGAAGGGTGAGGGGGGCACAACCAGGGGCCCTGGTGGCAATGACCAGGGAGAACTGATGGGGCCTGGGACAAAAGAGGACTCCTTGGACAACTCCGTGGCACATCAACCTGGAATGTCGCAGGTAAGACTATTAAATTTTCAGTTGATACAGGAACTACCTATTCAGTTCTGACCTGTCACTCCAATCTTCCCTCTTCCCAATCCTGTCTGGTAGTAGGAGTTTATGGTAAATCTACAATTAGATCCTTTACTGAGCCCCTCCTCTTTCAAATGGAGGATTTAATAGTGAGCCACCAATTTTTAATTGTCCTGGAATGCCCAATCCCCTTACTGGGGACTTACTCCATACCCTGGGGGCATGTATCCAATTAGTAAAAATAAATAAAACCTCTAAGTTTCCTGCAGCTTAGTGCTCAAAAGAAGAGTATGAAGCCTTGTGCTTGGCCATGATTCTAAATAAGGAACTAGACACCATGTCAATGGCTATACCCTAGAAAAGAAGTAGGAAAGTAAATCCTATGGTCTAGGAAACTGGAGTACATGGGCAAACTCTCTGGGTTTCCCCACTTTCCATCTCCTATAACACCAAATTACCATATCCCCACACACAAAAAAAACAGTAAAACAGTATCACCTGAAAGAATGAAGCAATGAATGGACTTAAGCCTATGAAAAAAAGTTTTTAAAAATTGGCCTCCTAATTCCCTACTAGTCTCCCTGTAACACCCCTGTACTTCCAGAGAAGAAGCCAAATGGCACCTACAGGTTAGTTCGGGACTTGAGAGCAATTAATAACTTTGTAATTCCCATCCATCTGGTAGTGCCTAACCTTATACCCTACTAAATCAAGTCCTGGAAAATACAGCTTGGTTCACTGTGCTAGACTTAAGAGATGCCTTTTTCTGTATCCCACACCACCAGAACTCCCAGTTCCCTTTTGCCTTTGAATGGCAGGAGTCCAACCTGAAACCTCCAGTCCAGCTTATGTGGACCTTGTTGCCACAAGGATTCTGGGACAGGCCCCATATCTTTGGAAATGCTTTAACTCAGGACCTAACTTATCTCCACTTTTCTCAGAGCTCACTCTTACAATATGTGGGTGATCTGTTGCTCTGCAGTCTGACAAAAGAAATCTCAGATGCCAACACCATTTTAGTACTTAATTTCCTAGCCAATAGGGGCTACCAAGTACCAGCATCCAAGGCACAAATCTCTTGGCAGAAAGTCTCCTATTTAGGGTTTCTTCTTAGCCCAGGAGAAAGAGCTATCTTCCCAGAAAGAGTTGAGGCCATTACAAATATTCTCCAGCCCCAGTCAAAGAAACAACTGCCAACATTCTCAGGGATGACAGGATATTGTTGATTTTGGATACCCAGATTTGGTGAAACAGCCCTACCATTATATGATGCCACCAGAGCAGATAACCAACCCTGAGACTGGGGACAAAACCAGGAAACTGCCTTCCAAACGCTGAAAAAATCTCTAATCAGTCCCCCAGCACTGGGAAGCCCTAATCTTAACAAGCCATCTATCCCATTTATAACTGAGAGAAAGGGAGTGACTCTATGTGAGATTTCTCAACCATTAGCTTACTCCTCCAAACCCCTGGATACACAGCACAGGGATGCCCACCTTGCCTGAAAGCAGTGGGGGCAAACCCCCTTTCAATTGAGCAAGCTACCAAATTGACCTGGGAGCAACTTCTCACAGTCTTCACCCTACACCAGGTAAAAGATAGTACTTGAAGCCAGGGTCCATCAATGGCTTACTGGTAGCCTGTTCATTAAGTACCAGGCTCAATTATTACAGACCCCTGAGGTGCAGCTAAGGGTGTGTCAAGCCCGCAACCCAGCTACCCAGCTACTGGCAGAAGGAGAAAGCCCAAGGTGAGATCCTAAAAGTTCCCTCCTCCACTCCTGCCTTGAAACTCTCAAAACTATTCAAGCAAGCCAGATTTAAAAGATGAACCTCTAGCAAACCCAGACTTTGAGTTTGAAGGAATTAAAAGGGCAGGCTATACAGTGTTCTCCCAGCTTGAAACTATAGAAGCCCAAGCCTTTCCCCCAGGGACCTCAGCCCAGAAGACAGAGCTAATTGCCCTACACTGAGGCTTAATACTAGCAGCTGGTAAAGAGCCAACATTTACATAGACTGCAAGTATTTTTTCCTTGTCCTTCATGCCCACTCTGCTGTGTGGTGGGGATGGGGCCTGCTTACTAACAATGGGTTGCTTATTAAGCACCAGCAGAAAGTCCTAAACTTACTAGAAGCTGTTCTTTTGCCCCCAAGAAAGAGCAGTTATGCATTGCACAGGGCACTAAAAAGTAGACACTGCTATAGTTAGGGGAAATGCCCAAGCAGTTGTGGCAGCTAAAACTGCAACACAAACCCAAACTTCCCTCCTGGCCCACATCCCAGAAGCTGTCTCACTACTTAAGACTCCAGAATATACTGAGGATGAGCAAACTGAAGCAGTTAGTCTGGAGTTCACTCCAGAAGCTAGTTGGTGGCTGGTTAAAGAAACTCAAGTCTACCTGCTGGGAGCAGTGCAGTGGAAAGTCCTTTACAGACTCCACCAAGCTACTCATCTAGAGAGAGATTCCCTAACCTGCTTAGCCAAAAAGATTTTGTGGGCCAGGACCTGGCAAAAACAGTCAAAGATGTTACCCAAAGCTGTTCCTGATGTTCCATTAATGACCCAAAAATGGAAAGCTTAATAAACCTCCTCCCTTAACCCCACATGTCCAGCTGCAGGGATCATACACTGGGGAAGACTGGCAAATGCATTTTACCCAAACACCATCTTGCCAGGACTATAAGCACCTCTCAGTGCTAGTAGATACTTTTACTGGATGAGTGGAAACATTTCCCACTAGAAGGATAACAGCAAATGAGGTGGCTAAGGCACCCCTAAAGGAAATCATCCCCAGGTTCGGACTGCCCAAGTCCCTCCAAAGTGACAATGGGCTATCCTTTACTAGCAAAATAACCCAGGGTCTACTGACTACCCTCAGGGTTAAATACCATCTTCATAGCTCCTGGAGACCCCAATCCTCAGGGAAAGTAGAAAGAATCAACCAAACCCTGAAACAAACTCTGGACAAACTTTGCCAGGAAACTCATTCACATTGGGTCACCAGTCTACCTGTGGCTTTGCTAAGGTTACATATAGCTCTGAAAGACCTGCTTCAGTTTAGCCTCTTCGAAATGGTCTATGGGCAACATTTCCTCACTCAGGACCTGGTAATTGACCAGGAGACCCAGGAACTCACCAAATATTTTGTAAATTTAGGAAAAACTCAACAAATCATCCAGGAGCTAGGGAACAAAATCCTACCTAGCCCCAATCATGAGTTGCCCTTACCTGAGGTTTTAATCAAAACCTGGCAGGAAGACAAATCTCACTCCCAATCAGAGCCAAAATGGAAGGAACCTTACTCTGTGGTTCTAATCACTCCCACAGCCGTTAAAAGGTAAAGGGCTTGGGCGCTCCTTTGCATTTATCCCAAATGAAGCCTGCTGTCTGGGAAAATACCAATGCACTGGAGACACCTGCTGAGACGTTCAAGTGCCAGCCATTGGACAGCCTGAAATAGATCTTCAAAAAGTAAACGGTAAGTACATAATGACAGCACCCTTGCAGTCTGAACCCTGTGAAAAGCCCTGATGGTGGCAAGCACATGGAAGGAAGTAGTAAATATTAGAGTAGAAATAAGTGAAATATAGACTAGATAAACAATAGAGAAAACTCAACAAAATCAAGGTGGTTCTTTGAAAATATTAGCAAAATTGACAAGCTTTTCATTATACTGATCAAGGGAAAAAATGAGATAAGACTAAATTACTAAAATCAGGAATGTAAGAAGGAACATTTCTACTGATCTTTTAGAAATAAATGATTATGAGGAAATACTATGAAAAAATGCAAGCCACTACATTAGATAATCTGGATAAAATGGGCAAATTCCTGAAAAGGCTAAAACTACTGAAATTGACTCAAGAAGATATAGAAAATCTGAATAGACATAAAAAAACAAATAGATCGAGTTTATTAAAAAAAATAAAAAATAAAAAACAACAACAAAAATTCTCATGAGGAGAAATCCAGGCCAGATGGCATCACTGGTAAGTTATAAGAATGTTTAAAGAAGAAATTACACAAATCCTGTACCAACTCTTGTAAAAATAGAAGAAAAGGAAGAATGCTCTCAACTTTTTCAATGCATCCACTATTACCCTAATAACAAGCCAAAAACACCATAGGAAAAGATAATTACAGTCCAATATTCCTATGAATATATAGTTATAGAATTTCTTTTTGTGATGTTGAAAATATTCTGAAATTAGTGGTAATTTTTTGCACATTTGTGATTATACTAAGAACCAATGAACTACACGTTTTTAAATGGTGAATATTATGTTATATGAAGTATTACTCATTAAAATGAATTTAAAAATAAGATCAAAGAGAGTTGAGATATCTGGGTCTTTTCACGGTGGGAAAATTCAGAGTTTATTGATTATAAATAGTAAGCAATAGGATCAAATAAGGCTCAGAACTACAAATGTCTAGTAAATCTTTCCCCTGAAAAAATCAAGGCAAAAATCAGTTTAAAGCTGTGGTCTTTTCTCCTATTGTGGCAAAGAGTTTTAAATTAGCTGCCAATATATTGAATGATAGGGAAAGAAGTCCCATACCTTACTCTCCAAAAAATGAGCAGAGTATTAAACTATGCTTTTTAATTAATTTAGTTTTAGTTACCAGTTTTAGACCTTTCTGAAAGTAAATAAATAGTAAGCCAACTAACTTTTCAATATTAAAAAATGAATCTATATTAAATAGCACTTGGCTGTTTAATATTTAAGAAGAATTTTAGCTTGCAACTGTCTCTGGGCTAAGACATTTGTGTGACACACCCCTTCCAACACCCAAGGCAGACTTAACCATTCTTTACCTTTCCAAATGGGACTGTTTATTTTGGTTATGCCATCCCTGTTCCACCTTTTTATATTAGGATCCTGGAGGACAGAAGAATTTTTTTTTAAAATCAACTGTTTAGGAACAGATGTGGCTCAAGTGATTGAGTGTCTGCTTCCCACATGGGAGGTCTTGGGTTCAATCCCCGTCCCTGTAACCACAGGAAAAAAAAAAAAAAATCAAATGTCTTCAGATGAAAAGTAGTCAAGTCACATTTGTATATAAGGTAAAAGCCACTACAGAAAATCTAGAAACCCTGGGATTTGAACTGGGATTGGATTAATTGTTCTCTGAGTTCAGGAGAAAAATAAAATATTTGATGTGCAGAATGGTGGACTACAACACAGTCAGCGAGTGCCCACTAACTTCTACGTTTCTCCCACCACATTTTTCTAACCCCTTTGCTGATTAGATTTGGACCTTGAGAGCTGTCCTGTTCCATGTCCTATAAGAAGATGTGTGACGGGTGTCACTCCAGAGCGTGGTAAAGGGGAGCTGGTGTGATGCATCTCCTTTACCTTTCCCTTCCCCCAAGGTTACAGCACGAGGGCCATATGCATGTGTTCCAGATGGCATAACTAAAAAACTCCCACATGCCCATCTAGGACTTGATGTAAGTGAGAATTTAAGCTCCAATTGCTTAATATACTGAAATTTGGGATATTGTTCATCACAACAAATAGTGAACTTCAGTAATTCTCTTAATTTTGCTAAGCTTTGATTTTCTTGTGTGAAAATTGGGAAAGTGATTGTACTTAATTCATGTAGCTGTTTTAAAAGTTAAATTAGTCTATTAATGAACTTAGTCTAAGGCCTGGTACAAAGTAAGCAACGTTTTAATGTTTATTATTATTGCTATTAATAATATTTTATTATTGTTTCCCTAGTAAATTAAAAACAGGGTAGAGTGTAACTTATGTAAAAAGTGCATATGAAAGAGGAGTTATATTCATGAGATAGAATAATGAGGAGAGGAATTGGAGGTTGGGAAGAACTGAAAATAATTGGGAGAGATACATTAGAATTTGAGAGGAAAGTGAATAAGGATAATTAGAGAACATTTCAAATTTTGTATAGAGTCTAGATGAAGTGAACAAAATATAAATTCACACATCAAATCTTTTAACTCCCTACTCTAATATGCTTCAACCTCAGAGCAAAAAAGCACATGCAAATTATATGGCTTCTTGGTTTCTGGCGAATGAGGAAAGCATACTGTAAAAAGGTCGGTAAATGCACAACTGATTCTGCATCCAAGCTGGGTAGAGACACAATTGAGGTCCAAAGCCAGGTGGTGGGCTAGGGCTAGTGGGTCATTTGATTTTTCCTTTTCCTTTACTTTTTAAAAAAAAATCTGGAAATATTTATCTTTCTACAAAATGTGAATTATTTCCTTCAACCCTTAACAAGTTCAGTTAAAATAAATTCAACATGCCACAAAATAATGTAAACCCCCAAACAAAAGTAACTAAGGACATCTTCATCAAATTTTCCTCTACCACAAGAGATTTGGACTGAGAAAAAAATTGTTAGAAAATGGCAATCTTCGCTAAAATTGAGAGTGGGCTATGGAGCTACGTACAGACCAACTTCTCTTCAGTATGAAAGTTGACTTTGGAGCCCCTTTTAACTTGCATAAAATAAGTAGGTTTACTATGAGGTATTTATTCAAAGGGGGGACTTGCAAGGTAATGGAATATAAAGTAAGGGGAGCATTACAAATGACAGAATGACAGCCAAATGCCATTAAATAAGCTGGAAAATTTTAGTAATGATGACTCACTTAGCTATAATACTTAAACTAAAATGTCCATTTATACATTAGACATATTAATTATATTAAGTGTTAAAAAAGATCCTAATATTGTGTCATACAGCACAGCACCAGCACATACTAGGCACAAAATACATTTGATTAATTGCATGATTTAAAACCAACATTAAAGTTGAAATTTCCACTTATTTGGGCAAGAGAATTTATAATTTGTTCTCCCCAAGGACTCAAAATCCAATTAACATCATATGGACCTTTAAAAGTCACCCATGATGTCCTAAAGGTATAGAGAGTTGGAACATAATGAGAATTATGCCCATTAAAAGTGCATATGATGGGGTGGCCCTGTTACCTGTGTTTCTTTGTCAGGCCCTTTCTTTTCCATCAGTAGAAGCCTTACACATTCCATCAATCAGCAGAATTAATGGCAGGACTAGTAATTTAGGCCATAGGGAGATAATCAAGGCATCATAAATTGTGTTACAGCTAATAAAGTCTGCAGAATGCTATCATAAGTGCAGCAATCACATTTCAAAACTGCCTGCTGCTCTGGAAAATGTGTCAACAACGAAGAGCAAAGGTGAAAATAGAAAACGTTGGCTAGGGATGAATTTACTAGTCCTCAGGAGCAGAGGGTGAGGCAAGTGTTCAGATTTTCTGGGAGGAAAAGTGAGACATCTTCAAATGAAGGATCTGTGTGAAACAGTCAGCCCCATAGTCTAATACCTTGATATAGGCCTTTAGCTAAAATGGTGGAAGGAAGGATCTATTACCATGGATAGAGAATATCCAAACTTTGGGCTACTATTTTATACCTGCACCCCTACCCTTCTTATTTGTGCTCTGGCTTAAGAGGTTGTAAATTTCCGAATCATAACTTCCCAGCCATCCTTATATCTAGAATAGGGACTTGTGACCAAAGCACAAAGGGGAATTGTGCTCAGAACTTTTGGAGGAAATTATCTTTCTTCCTTGATAAAATTATAGGTAAGAGGATAGTCATTCCTGTTGTATCTATTCTTGGACATAACTGTGAACACACATGTGGCCTGGGGAAGCTGCAGTTATCCTGATGCCCTCAAAAGGGACAACCAGCAGATTGAGGCTAGAAAAGTGAAAATGTGGTAGGAGGCTTGGAACTGGTTCCTTCATTGCTCTGTTAAATGGACCATAGACACACCCAACTTTAGCTCTCTTGGGATGTGAGTTAATAAATATTCTTATCATTTAAGCCAAAGTTTCTTAGGCTATGATGTTCATACATCACTTAGAGGTTTTGTTAACGTTCAATTTCAAATTCTGAAAGGTCAAGATGGGTCCTGAGAGTCAGTGTTTGCTACAAAGTCCCAGGTGATGTCCAAGATGCCCACATATTGAATCACAGATACTGAAGCCAATTTTGATTTTGTGTACAGTTATTTGCAGCCAGAAGCATCTTAAATGACAACACTGAGTTGAATCAGACTTGAAAGTTGAATCCAACATAAGGACATGAAGATAAACCTTAGGTATTCATCAGCTCAAACATGCATAGGTATGATCATTGCATGTGAGGGCTTTGAGATCATCTAGGTCTGAATTAAAATCCTGATTCTATCATTTACACAGTTTGACCATTGCTAATAAATCTCTAAATCTGGATTTATTCATCAGAGAGCAATTTTATGTATTTCATACGGTTGATTGAAGGATTGATTGAAAAAATGTAGGCAAAAAAGCCTAGCACCATTTGTGTTACATAGAAGATACTGGAAAAATAGGAGTTATTTTGCTATGATACCATTGGCAATATGGGATTCTACATTCTAGAGTCTCACTCATGTCAAGGGTAACGTAGCTGAAATGGTGCAAGGCTTGATAGAAAAAGACAGGTCGTTGTGATCAGTGCAGAGACATTCCTAGTTACCAAGCTTCCTTATTTAAAAGCCCTGTAGCCATGTGATCCTTGCATCAGACAATCTTAAAGTTAATTGGAAGTCAAAAGAAAAATAAACAAAAGTTTACTTTTTTTTTTTTGTTTCACTGGTGAGAGAAGGAATTTTTGAATTCAGATTCTTTCCCCAACAATTGCTGAGATATTGCCAAATGAAATAAACCTGTTTTAAGCAGCTCTGATAGATAGTAACAAAATCTATTGCCTAGAGTGGTGGGAGACTAGGAGGTAATGTGATCTTCCTAAATTATAATGTGAATAGAATTGTGGGTGCTTGCTGTGATGTTAAATGTCGCAAAGTGCTTTCTGGATTAGTGGATGTAAATTTGATTTTTTTTTTTGTCTGAAAGTATCCAATAGGCATATATTTTATAGTGTGTGAAGATTGCAGCTGAAAAGAGTAGTCTAGGGAGGTTAATGTTAATTAAAATACAACTAGAGGATAACGTAGGGACTGTATAATGTAGTGATTTTAGTGGTGGATGAGGATTGTGGTTAATAATACAAATACAATAATGTTCCTCTATTACAAGGTGTTAAAACATTGTGATACTTGGTGTATTAGTCAGCCAAAGGGGTGTTAATGTGAAATACCAAAAATGGGTTGGTCTTTATAAAGGGTATTTATTTGGGGTAGAAGTCCACAGTTACCAGGCCATAAAGCATAAGTTTCTTCCCTCTCCAAAGTCCATTGTCACGTGTTGGAGCAAGACAGCTGCTGGCGTTTGCCAGGGTTCAGGCTTCTGGGTTTCCTCTCTTCCCGGGGCTGCATTTCTCTCTGGGCTTAGCTCCTGTTTTCTCCACAAGGTCAGCTGTAGACGATCAGGTGAACAGCTTGCTTTACTTCTCCTGGGGCCTTCTTTCCAACATCAAAACTGCTTCTCAAAAGACTACTTCTCAAAAGACTGCTTCAACTCTGTTCTTTGCCTTGCCTTTTATAGTCAATTCCCCACCCACCAGGGGGTGGGGCTCAACGCCCTACTAACTGACATGGCCCAGTCAACGCCCTAATCATAATTCAATCATGCCCAGATTAACAGATCAGATTACAGGCATGATCCAATTATATTTTTGGAATTCATAATTACATCAAATTCCCCAACGGTTACACTTGGGAAAAATACAACTAATGGAACATATAGACTAGTGTTAACAATAATACTGTAATATTTTTGTAGCAAAGGCAAAGCAGGTACTATATCAATGCCAAAGGTTAAAAAAAAAAAAGACTATGGACTTTAGTTTTATGAGATATGAATGTGAGGCATGTTTTTACATTAGCAAGGTCATATCATTTGACCAATCTGTGTTCATTTGTTCATCTCTCGGAACACTGGAGAAACAGTTGAGTTTGTTTTGGGGATTGGATAGGATAAATGTGCCTGGGCAGGATTTTTTAAGGTGATGCTTCCATAGTTTGTTGAGCTGCCTTTTGTCTGATATTTTATTTTTTGAAGTATAATGGTTTTTTTTAAAGCTATGGTAATTGGGCTGTCATTCACCTTTTTATTATTACTATCAAATCATTCTTTAAAATATCAAGAACTACATGTATAAATATTCAGAACCCTTTCTCAGATGGGGTGAACATAAAGAACATGGGCTTCTATGTTGGATGGAGCTGGGTTTTAATTTAATTACTTATTAGTTATGTGACCTTAAGCAAATTACTTACTTCTTGCAGACTCTCTTTCCTTATTTGCAAAATAGGAATAACACCAGCTACTTAGGGCATATTGTGAAGATTCAATTTGACAATGCATGTAGAACATTCAGCACATGCTTGACACTTAGTCCCATATATTTTAGATATGGACAGCTTATTCAAACCTGAAAAGAAACCATTTCCTTAGCCTTTTTTTTTGAGGTATTTGGGGCAAGGTATTGAACCCAGAACCTCGTATAGGAGAACTGGCATTCAACCACTGAGCCACATCGGCTTCCTGAGTTGGTTTTATTGTTTGTTTTGCTCATTGTTTGTTTTTTTCAGGAGGCATGAGGAACCGAACCCGGGATCTCCCATATGGGAGGCAGGCGCTCTATCACTTGAGCCACCTCTGCTCCCCTTAGACTCCTTTGTCCTGTAATATTCACAGTGGTAAACTCTTGTGGAAAGAAGTGTTTCCCTAGAAAGCAGAACTGAGGCAACCACTGGTGCACATGTAGTTTATTTTGGGAAGTGATCCTACGGAAGAGAAGTGGAGGACTGAGAGGAGTGAAGTGGGAAAGAGAAAAATGCCACGGTAACAATAGATTTGTATTGTGTGACTCATGAATCCATTGGTTGCAGCAGGTGGCCAACGTTGCTATCAGAAAATCCCCAGAGCACAGAGAGAAAGATAGTGCAGTTGAGGTGTTAGATTATACTTAAGCAATATGGGCTGCAGCATGATGGGAAGGAGGTCAGAGGAAGTGAGGAGAGACAAAAAAGTTATAGGATACGTGGTTCTTTATAGATGCCACATGCTCCCAATGAACCTAGACACTTGAGAGAAATTGGATTCCATATCTCTGTTTCAAACTCCACCATGTAAAGGGTGGTGGTGTAAATAATCCTACATATGGAAAAGACCAAAGTGGAAAAGTCCCTCATTTTAGTAGACTGCACCCGTGAGGCTCTCGGGGGTGATTTTTATGCTAAACATCTAAACAAAAAGGTTTCTCAGAGCTAGCTGAGATTGTGTTTTGAAGAGTCTCCCTCCTCCCAGCTCTATCAGAAAACTCAAAGGGATCAATATAGTCTCCTTAGCCTCTACGTGTTGAGTTACAGACTTCCTAATGAAGGCAATTAAAGTGAAAAAAACGCTTTTCCTTTTCAAGGATACTTTCAAAATGTTATGTGTTTATCTCCATGGATCACTTAATATTGCTTACCTGTTTTATTAGAGAATTTTTGGCTTATCTTGTAATTTTTCTAGCTTTAAGGGGAAATTGACACTTGACAAGTTTGCTGCTGGATTTTTAAGAAACTCTAGGGAGCATAAATATCTCTCAAATACTGGAGTTATGACAAGGGGTAAATGGATAAAGGGAATATCCAGTTGTATGATTCCTTTAATACAATGATTGTTTTGGTGAGTGTTCTGTTGATCTAAAGTGGCCCAATCTTTAAAGCACAAATAATCACCAAGTTGAAAAATTTTCTCCTTCCTACTAAACAGTATGTCTTCACTGGAGATATACTTAGTCTTTTAAGTCAAAGTGGGTTCCAGACAAATGCCATTCACATTAGAAAGTGTATTAAATTAATTTAAAAATAGATAAGCATTGATAAGAATAATAAAACAAGAGAAAGGATGAACAGTAAAAGGTAAATACTTTTAAGTGTTACTCAAATTGACAATCGATAAAACCACATTTTTCAGACAACGTAATTATTTGCATCATAAAAAACTCTAGTGGCTGAAGGTTAAAATATTGATTAAAAAGCTTCAGGTGGACTTCAAATCAGCCTAAAAAGAAATTTCCATCTTAATAAAATAGGCAAAACTTTCCTCTTAATCATTACAACTTATTTTGTTTAAAAAACGTGTTTACTATTCTTGAAAAAGACCTGCAATGGGTCTTTCAAAGCAGAGAAACTTTCCCATTTGAAATTGAATTCAACTAGGCATTGAAGACACTTTCAAAGCATCCAGAAGAAAAATGGGTTACTCGATCATTGATTCACACATTTCCAAGAACCGAGGATTTTTCAACAAAACAGGGGATGACTGAGCAAATCCTTGACATTTTAATGTTTCCTTCTGGCATTCTGACATCACGGCGATCCATGATGTTCTCAGAGCTTCTCTAAGACCACAAAAATACGGTATACTCCGTAGGTTTATCTAAACTTCTAAGCCTTGTTACAGGCTATTAGATATCTCCTGGAATGTCCCTTAAGAGAAATTAGAAGACAATCTTTGACTTAAGTCATCACAGTTAATATTCTCATGCCTTAAATTGACTTCGTACAGTCAAATTTATTTTACACTCTCAGTTACTTACTACTGCAAGTCAACACAGCACAGGAATTGATGCATTTTGTGCCTTCCACTCAAATTATATAGCAAACACCTCTGTTTGTGAACTTTTTTAGTCAATGAATAAAAATATTTCATTTTTTATTCTCACCAGAGGATTTAAATTAAACAGTAACAGATGCATTGGGCAGGCATGGAATACTAAGTAGGAACTGGCAAATGAAATAATCCAGCTCTTTGCATTTACAATGAAAATGAGAATTGATTCTGCACTGGGAGATAGAAGTAAAAGAACCAAGTATTTTTAAAAAAGCCTTCTCCACCAAAAGAGCAAAATAGCACTCAGTGGCATTGCATTGTTAACAAAATTTCTTTATCAGAAACTATAATTTAATATTTAAGTATCTAATTTACATGTGACAAGATATCATATCCAAAAAATTAAATTGCAACTAGAAAACTATTAACCACTAAAAACAATACCAAACACAACCCAAACATTTATAGGAAAGCCATAGCTAGAATTTGAATTGGAAGAATGTTTTGTCATATTTGGCTTATTAAACAAAGCATCCATTATAGCCTGTAAAAGAGCATCTCTTCTAATTCATCAAAGGTCTATCCTTTGTAGCATGAATAACATGTAAAGATAGGTTTACAGACTGCATATGCACACGTGCATATATATATTGTGAAACATACACTCGTGTGTTGACTTAAAGATTATATCTACCGATAAATGGCTGAACTTTGGAAGGTGCTGAATTCCATATTTCTACATGTCTTTGACCCATTTAATTAATAATGCTTTTTAAAAACAGAAATTACATAAAATACTCTGTTTTTTATTAACTGAATATTTTCTTATGCATAATAATAGACAGTGAAGGAATTGCACTTATTGTAACGGTACAGTAAAGTGTTAGATTGTAGCCCAGCCATCTGATCAGGGACTGAAGTGCTGAGGATAACTTGGGATGATGGTGGCCATTGAAATTAAAGTGAGAGCAACTAGTTACAGAACAGACGGGGATAACAGAAGAAAACATGCACTACTCCTACTTTAATGCAAAACTAATTTCTCCCAGGAAACCAACCCTTGGACCTTCATTCTACAAAGAAACAGGTTCTGCACCCTTGGCAACACTGACTTGGACTTCTGTAATCAAATTCTAGTTCATTGTCTCTGAGTGTGCTGTTCCAGTGTCATCTCCTTAAGCTGCCCTTGAAATTCTGGAGCATCTGCAATATTAAAGTCTCTTGGTTAGGTTTCATTGAGCCTCAATATCCCCTTCAGTCCTGTATAAATAGGGTCCATTATTCATCTTCTTCTGGTTCCTGTGGCAACTCTGCTATTTCTTCCTTTAAACAATCACTGAAGAATCTGAGGATTGTGCTGTAGAGGTGATACTTGCTTTTCTCAGATACATTATGACCTTCATCTGGGTAAACCTAAAATGTTGAAGGGAAAGATTTTGGGTTACCAAAGTAGCCATTCTTTGTCAGCATTCATTTAACAACAGTGACATGGAAATTTGGAGAAATCTCACCTAATTCAACTCTGAGTTCTTCATGTTAAGGGATTTTTTTTTATTATAAGCATATCATATTCAATAATTAAGACAGCAAAGTTTTTGTATATAAATTAGGGCTTGGCAAAAAAAGGGTCAACTTGATTCGATTATTCCCTGTTTATGACTTTTACAATATAAATGACATTAGTCGTTTTTCTAAAGTACAAAAATGATCAGGTCAATTTCTGGGTGAAAACTTTTTAAGTGGTACTACATCACCCCATGAATAAAGCCCCATAATCCTTAGCATGGCTTAGGCCCTGACCTGAAATCTGTTTCTTTCTACATCTTTATCTTTTATCATCCTAACCCTAGTGTTTTGTGTTTTAGATAGATTGGTTCTTCCAAATGCTGAGGAATCAAAATTGATTTTGATTTTTTCTATGATTCTACCACCAGACTGGAAGATCCTTGGTCATATAAAAAAAATGTCTTATTGACTCATCTAGCATATTGGCCACCATAAAGTAAGTCCTTGATAAGTATTTATTAAATTTGATTGAATGCATAAATATAATGGTGTTTTAATTTCTCCTCTTTTCTCATCATATTTCTCCAAAACACTTTTCTGTACCTTTTACGATAAAACTGATTGTTATGGATTGAATTTATGGTCCCACATAAAGGTATGTTGAAGTCCTAATCTCCACTATCTAAGAATGTGACTCTATTTGGAAATAGGGTTATTACAGATGGAATTAGGCAAGTTAAAATGAGTTAATAC
The DNA here is from genome assembly GCA_029593785.1 of Cabassous unicinctus. Taxonomy (NCBI): domain Eukaryota; kingdom Metazoa; phylum Chordata; class Mammalia; order Cingulata; family Chlamyphoridae; genus Cabassous; species Cabassous unicinctus. Next base: position 16,061 of record JAQZBX010021675.1, read on the forward strand.
TGGAGTAGGGTGGGGTTTCAATCCAATATGGCTGGTGTCCTCATAAGAAGGGGACAATTGGACACATAGAGGCAGACAACAGGGGCAAACGCCATGTGGTGAGGGAGACAGAGTAGACTAAGGATTGCTGGCAAGTCACCACCAGAAGCCAGGAGAGAAGCAAGGAATAGCTTCTTCCATACAGACCTTAGAGGAAGCATGGCCCTTCCAACACCTTGGTTTTGGACTTCTGGCCTTCAAAATGGTGAGTTAATAATTTCTGTTGTTTTAAACCACCCAGTTTGAGGTACTTTGTTTCTGCAGCCCCACAAAACTAAGACACTGGTAGAAAGTGAGGAAAGACAAGAAAAGGGACATGAAGGAAAATGGAAAATTGCTCCTTTAAAATAATCCATCATTAGTGATATGAATAAAAGTCTGAAGAGAAAAGAGACAGTTTTGAAAGAGATTGTTGAATTCACCTGTAAAATGTGAGTGGATCCAAATTCTCAATGTGATTAGGAATAAAGAAGAAATGTATGGTACCTAAAAACATAGTAAAAACTAATAGCATGATGGATGGTATGTGAAGAGGATAAAAGGAGTGATGAGAAAAAAGGTAATAGACAACCAGAAGGTGCCACCACAACATGGAAGAGCTAATGTGGCATTCTACCAAAATGTGTATTTTGGTAGAATTGAGGGAATCAGATTTTAAATACATATTTTAACAACTCAGTAAAGTAGAAGGCCTTACTAAAAGTTCAAAGGCATATTCTTTGAGATGAAGCATCGTGGTCTCCATATAGCTAACACATTTCTTCTTCTAGGGCTACAGGACACAAGCTAAAGCTCGAAGAAGCTGGGTTCTGTATCATGTAACCAAAGGAGCAAGGTCAGGAAACACGTTCTTTAGAAAAAGTATCTTACCTGCATAGTATAATTCACTCCGGCTTTTATTAGGTGCTTGATTAATTCTGCTGAATGCTGGAAGTGAACTTTTGCTGCAAGATATTAAATTATGATATTTGAAAGAAATAATTTTCCTAAGATCAGAACTTTTCATATCACTTTTCCCCCAAAGATTAGCTATTTTACTTTACATATATTGCAAACTTAGTAGAATGATACCTGGGCTTAACTAGAAAATTGATAGATATGATAGAGATAAAACTTTGAGCTTCACATTATAAAGCCAGAAACAAAATCAGGAGCTACCAGGAAGGTTCTACTTACTGTACTGGACAATATTTAGATTTACTTAATTAAATATCATTTATTATTTCTAATTGTTCTCATTTTTAAACCATTTTAAAATTATAACATAGCAAATGTTCAGGTATTAATGCAGCAAACCAGTCTTCTATTCCTTTCTGGGCATTACTGGAACCAGTCTCAGTTAGTTAATGACATTCTGCCTTAATATTTAAAATTAGGAAAGAATATCCCATGTTGAGAAAATAGAGTACACATCTCAGTAGTTAGGAACTAAATACTTAATGGGGACCAATCTGGTTTCACCCGTTTCCTTCAATTTTCCTTCTGTCTGAACCTAAAATTCAGAAGTCTGAAATAAGCACCAGAGTAGAGCTGGATTTGATAAGAGAATTGTCATTAACTACCCATGAAGACCCAGGCACTCAAATCTCTTCATGTATCAGTTTGGTCCCTTGCCACCTGGGCTAATCATTCCTGTCCTCTGTACATCTTCAATTTTTTGTAAATAACTTGTAAGCTAATATTTCAACTACTTTTGCAAAAATTAGAGTGGGTTTAGCAATAGTTTAAGTTTCTTCATTGCTTTAATTCTATAATATTGATTAATTACACCACAAGCTGGCAATAAAAGATTCTACACAATCATTAAACTCTTTAAAAAGTGTACACAAGGTCTTTTAAAATATCTTCTTATTTAATGGGAAAATTACTATGGAATCTCTAAATAAATACAAATGACTCTGTAAATGTAAGCTACTAGAAATGTTATTTAATAGGGGCAGTGACTGTAGTAAAATGATACCTTAAATAGTTTACTTATTTACTGGAAGACATATGAAAAGGACCCCATCCCTTCTCTGTATAGATACATAAAAAAAAGATAACCACATACATGGATTTTTCAATTGGATTTTTTCTCCTTAGTTTCTAGAGTGAAGCCTGTTGATATTTGTGATTTGTCCCCTTGCCATAACTAAACAGGGATATTTTCTACTTGGCTGAGTCTGATTGGCTGATGCAACTGATTAGCTGGCAATTTGAGGAGATAACATTAATGCAGGTCACGTTACGGTGTCACTGCCTGAGCATCTATTTTCCACCAGGCCCAGATGTGGTACGTGCATGTGTGTGAATATACTTGTTTGCACACACATGTGCATTTCCTCTGTAGTGATCAGTGCTGAATTTCCCCTTGCATTTTGTAAACGTGCGGGAAGCACAGGCCCACGACTGAGTCAGATAGGAACGACATGACTTACCTTAGTGGCTACAACATATTGACAGAGAGATTTGAAAAATCTCTAAATATTTATTATATTTTATTTCTAATATATTTCTAAGGTGATGGCTGGACATAAAAGAATCTAACCTTGATTGTAATTTGATATGTCTGAGACTTTAGAGCACAAAGTATAAGAGCCTCAATTCCTGGATGCAAATACCCATTCCACTAATCAAAAGTTGGATGATTTTGGCAAGTTACAAAAATTGCCTAGGATTTATTTCCCCAAATGGTTAAATAAGAAGTGTAATAATGACTTCTGTAGAATATTTTTGTGAAGATCAAATTAGAACATACTAAAAGATTTAGCAAATATTTTTACATGTGGTCAGTACTTAATAAATGCTTATTATTGTTCTTACTATTAATATATTTATTACCTTAGAACAAGATTCAAATGCCCTTCAAAACTTTTGTGCTTGCTTTCATCATGTTTTAATCAACATTGGCACAGCATCATCAAAGTCCTGTTTTGTTTTTGTGTTTTGTTTCTTTGAATAAACTTTTCTTATTTAACAGAACTTTTAGAAAAGTTCAAAGAGATGACTGCAAGATCAGTAAAGGATAGGCTGATGCTTAAAACTTTAATTTGGGTGTGAGGGATAGGTTAAGGGTCAAAAGAGGTAGGGAAGACTCTTCCATATTCAATTATTTACATCTAGAAAAGCTGTAAAGGTAATGCAGAGAGTTCTCATATGCCCCTCACCCAGTTTCTCTCATTGTGAACATTTTACATTATTTTGATACATTTGTCACAATAAGATACCAACACTGGTCAATTGCTATTAATTCCACACTTTTTGCAAATTTCACGAGGTCTTCTCTCATGGCCTTTTTCTGCTCCAGGATACCATCCAGGTTCAATGCCATGTCTCCTTAGCCTCCTCTGTCTGTGAGAGTGAACTTTCAAGTTCTGAGTAGTACTTTGATTGGTATTGGCCAGGAATTTTACAGAATGTTTTGCAATTTAGATGTGCCTGCTGTTTTTCTCATGGTTTGACTAGGTTATGTATTTTGGGGAGAAGATAACAAGAAGTAAAGTACCATTTTTTATCATAATGGGCTAAATGCCCCAACATGACTGTTGCCAGTGATGTCAACCTTGATTGCCTGGTTGAGGTAGGGCTTGTTCCATACTGTAAGATTTGTAAGTAAGTCATTTTTCAAGGGGTAGGGGAAGGAGAGTTCAGCTCTGCCTCCTTGAAGACCTAGTATCTACATAAATTACTTGAAATTCTTCATAAGGAAGATTTGTCTCTTCTCCCTCTTTTATTTATTTATTCAGTTATGAATTAATATCAATTTGGATGAAAACTCTAATTTAACCATAGCCTGAGATGCCTGAATGTTAAGTCTGAGAACTGATTATATAATAATATTGCTGTGGGATTTTCTTAGTGATTTTCTTTGTAAAATGGGCTAAAAATACTGAGGCAGGGTGGTGTGGCCCAACAAATCTAAGTTCAAGATTTTGGAAATTTTGATTCAAGACTTTTACTCTTTCATGTTCACTTGCCAGGTGGCCTTGGATAAACCAGTATTCCTCCTTGAAATTTGTTTTTCTTGTGTGTGACTGGAGCTATAAATATGTGGCCCTTTGTTGCAAGGGATCACATAGGCCAATAAAAATATAAATGCTCTGAGCCTTAAAAGCTTCATGTGAATATAAAATGATATTTATTACAAGTATTATTAATCACATCCATCGCCCATGTAGAGTGAGGAAAAAATGAGAGATGCTATGAAAGTGCTTGTTAAAGTTGTTTTAATTTCATTCTGGCAAGTAACCTCATCAGAATTTCATCTCAGTGCTGATACCATTTTGCTATTGTGTTGTCTTCCAGGTTGGTTTCCATGTGAGCGGTGCTCAATAATATTGTAGTCATTAGCCACAGGTGGTTATTTAAATTTAAATTAATTAAAATACAACAAAACTAAAAATTATTTTCCTTGGGCACACAGGGCATATTTCAAATGCTCAAGAGCCACATGTGGCCAGTGGCTACTGTATTAGCGGAGATACACAACATTTGCATTATCACGGGAAGTTTTTGGTCCACGTTGCAGTGTGAGTCTCATTGCTTCCTCTCCTCATACTCTTGGGATTGCTTCTTTCTTCTTCCTGAGGTTAGGACTTCAGCCTTTAATATTCCCTACGGAAACTCATGCACCTATTTCTTTGTGCTTCTCTTCTCTGTTTCTTACAAGGCCCTGCATACATGGGTCCTTAATGTACCCCTTGTATAAGGTCAGACTCCATCAAACAGTCGCACCAAATACTGTACTTACTGTCAGCGGTCCCATGAATTATTAATAGATTTTCTTCCTTTAAGCCGTGAATATTATGTAGCACACTAGATGCCTGTAAAAGAAAACACAAATACCTCTATGTTTAGATCTCTCTCTACATATACAATTTGAACTTTTAAGAACAGAAAATTACTCTGTCTTCATTATGTTTAAGTTACTGACCTGATAAGTGCTTTCTTCCTTAGATGGCATACCAAGGTATCTTTCAGAGAAAGCTGAGGCTGTAACCGACGAAAACAGAAAATTCAGAATACACTAAGAAAACATCCTACTAGCATTATTTCATTTTCACATTTCATATATAATTTTCATGCTCCAGTAAAACTGACTGAATCGGGGAGGGGAAAAAACAGCTGAAAGCATAATCAGATAACACTTGATAAATGAGGCCAGTCGAGCTCCTTTGCATCGGGATTTTCTTTTCTACAAAACAATACATTACCTTAGGTTGTTCTGCACCAAGTACTCACCGTACAACTTCATGTCTGTCATCGGAGCAACCACTGATCCACATTTGAAAAGCTTCTCATCTGATTTTAGGATCATTGATGCAATATAGCCACCATACCCCTGGAAAAGTAAAATGTGCATACGTATATATGATAATTGCTGCTGGAGATATGTTTTAGCTTTCTTATCAATGTTCATAAATGGAAACCTCAGAGTGTGTCACAATGTCCCAGACTGGAGGAAAGAACTCTCTAAAATTGTATTGTGCAGATGAACATTTTAAAATAGTTTAACTTTTTATATCATAGGCTGATTTTAACAAGCTGAGATGAAATATAAAACTAATTATGAATTACAAAATGTCAAATATTTGCTCTTTGGTTTCATCTTGTGCACCCAGGAAGAGCCCCACATAATCTGAAGCAGGGAAATAAAGGAAGCATTACATGGGATAGCGTTTTAGGCCAACTGTGCGTATATATAAAAGAACATTTCAATAAAACACTTAAATAAAATATCACACAATTAAAATAATAATGATGGCTATATAGAATTAGGAAAATAATTAGAAAAGCAAGCAGATAGTTTTTTATAAAGCAAAATGGTCACCAGAACCCTTGAAAGTTCTGTCCCTAGAGGGAGCTTTTCTAGTGTGGTGCTTCCATTCCCTGGCTACGGACACAGGAGCAGGGCAGGGTGTTGCAGCCAAGAGGCTTCAAGTTTCCCAAAGGCAAGTCTATTCCTATAGCGAGAAAATGCATCATACGTCTTAGATGATTCTCATAATTTCTTGGGTCCTAATTCCACAATAGCCAAGCAAACTTTTATATAACCTGACTGCATTGAGAGAATAGCTGAGTGTTTCAATCAACAAGACCGTGTATCACATTTAAATGATACAACGTAGGAAATTGGCAATACACGTGTTTTTGTTTTTGGTTTGGTTTAACCTCAATTTCACATGTCTTTGAAAGCCTGCTTATCTCCAAGAACTAAGAATGGTGCCTTCAAAAGGAAAAGCAGATCCTAAAACACTGCCTCTCAAATCGAAAGTGCATTCAAATCTCTTGGGGAATCCTGTTAAAATACAGATTCTGATACAGTAGATCTGGGATGGGCCCTAAGATGTTGCATTTTTAACGAGCTCCCAGGGGATGCCTGGGCTGCTGGGCCACATTTTGAGTAGCACAACAGCATAGCAAAGACCCCTACGAGAACATCTTCCTAGCTTCAGCCAGCCTTCCCTAGACCATTAGGCCTTTAAAAACATTGCCAATGCCCCCTAAAACATTTCCATCAGAATCCATGGGAAGTGGGACCAGATGGAGCTCCCCATGTGATTCTAAGTGAAGCTAGGGCTGTGAAATCACTGCTGAGGCACCAGGAGTTGCATTTTACTAATTTTTTAAAACTATGAAACTTTCAAATTTAATGGAGATAAATGGGGTCTCTAAGATTTAATGATAGTGGCAGCCATTGACTAACATTTTCTCTATAGCATTTAAACCCAAATCCAAAATGCTGCTTCAATTTGATTTGAGAGAAATAATGTCTGTTTTTTAAAAAGAAAATCAACACATGTGGGAATTAGAATACATTAAATTTTAATTGCTCACCTTCTTCTCTACCATTTTATATTTATTGATTGAGTGCAAGAGGAGCTCATGAAAGAGTTCTTGGAAAATATATCCCAAAAAAGGGCTAGAATCAGAGTATAAGCTTTAACTAGATATAAAGAGAGTGACTTTAATTTTCAAACCAACTCATATCTCTGGTTGTTTCCAAAAATTGTGGCTCCACAGACATTTTTTAATTGATTAAAATTAAAAACAGAATAGTCAGCATAGGCTGCTGTGTTCCACTGATGCTAACTATTGGCTTTCCCAGTCATTACAATTGGTTTGTCATTTCTAAGTGCAAAGCACTTTAGCATTATTTATAAAATTTTAACATATTTACCTAATTTTTATAAAAATTTAATTTAGTAGACCTAAGGAAAGAAATGTTTACTGGACATTTTCTTCCTTAAAAAGAAACACCAGAATCAAAATTAATAATTAAATTAAAATTAAAAATTAATAATTATAATTACATTAAAATAAAGTCAATAGGAGTATTTATAGGAAAAGGGGATGGGGTTACAGTGTCATTTTAGTAAGGCCTTCCATTTTTTCCGGGTCACATGTTTTGAGATAAACATCACATGACTTTTGAAATCATCTTCAATTGAGTTTGTGAATACAGTAAAAATGATACACTGACAGAACAGGAAGAAAAAGGAGCTTCTTCCTCCAGCCTTAGACTTGTGAATTCTCACTGAACCACACCACTTACCTACACAATGAACAAATATAAAATAAAAATCCTATAAATGTTAGAAATTAGACAATTTTTTGCATTGTATTATTTTGCAATTAAAACTGTTAATTCATTTAATACAAATGTTTAAAATGTCTCACAATCCTTATAGCCCAGCCTTGATTTTTTTTTCTTCAGATTATATATATGACAAGTTTCAAACCTTACAAGTGGCTCAGACTTGTCTCAAAATATGAGAGGTTGCCTCATTTGAGAATATGCAGATCTATAAAGAATTACTAATTACCTGTGTAAGTAAAGTTTTAAGAATCTTCCATATATATTCATATTTTTAAATTGTTTTATCTCCTTCAAATGTCCATATTTATTGTCCCTTAAATTTCCTTGTCTTTGCTCAAACATTATCTCCTCAGGGAAACCTTTTCTGATCTCTGAATTAAAATTGCAACCTCATATTTAGTCTTGTCCCACATCATCCCCTGCATTATTTTTCTGAATTGCACTACTGCCACCTGACATCCAATATATTTTACTAATTTTTTTAAAATTTAATTTTCATCTCTGTTCCTTCATTGAACTCTAAACCCAATAAAGAAAGGAATATTTTATTTCTGTTTTGCACACTGCTGTATGTTTAGCTCCTTGAAAAATGCCTGTCATATAGCACACACTCAATGAAAGTTTTTTTAATCAATTAATTTTATTCCCTCTTAATGCTGACCTGGTAATCATAGCAATATCAGTTTTAGGTATGATCTTTTGGGGAGTCTTATTTCTGCCACCTATTTTTAATTCTTGTAATTTTTTAGAAAAATGATAGGTGAGAAAAAAATTGTTTCCAGTATTTTCTTACTATCATCATTAACATGTAATTGTCCAATACAAAAGAAATGAAAATTATTATAATTTATATGTGCTTAGGTACTGAGGATGGCTTTTCAAACTAAAATGCCCAAAAGTGTTCAGTCAGGAGAATAAGTGTAAGTTATACCAATTATTATTTATTGAGTAATTACCATATGACAATTTAAAAGCTAAATATGCTGACATTGTTAATATTTTATTTTTCAAAACCAGACAGAAAATAATCCTGAGAAAAGAGTACCAATCACAATGAAAATTAAAACTCACTAAAAATAAATAAATAAATAAAACCTAGAAATAAAAACAGCAGGAAAAAGAAAACCATAAAATTCTTCTGAGAGATATAAAGAAGTATTGAATAAAATAGATAAATGGTGTTACTCAGATGAAGCCTTCATCTTGTGAAGGTATTAATTCTCCTTAAATTGATAGAGTGGTTGTTTTAATAGAATTATTTTTAATAATTCTAATTGGATAATTTAGAAAAATTTGAAAATGTTAAAATAGTGAGGTAAGCCAAGAACATTTTGAAAAATAAAAGTAAAGGATGGAAAATCATTTTAATAAATATTAAAATGTATTATTATTAAACTTGTTATTATACTTTAAAAATTATATAAGATTGGCAAAAGAACAAATAGAACACCCAAGAAATAAGCCCAGGAATCTTGAGAACTTAATATTTACTTGGAATCACAAAACAAAGTCTTAAGGATGATTTAATCAGTCCCTATAGCTGAGGAAACTGCTATTTGAAGTTAAATAAATAAATAGATCCTCACCATACATTACAAGAGTTGAGTAAATCTCTCTGTCCCACTCAAAACAGATAAAATAAGGAGAAAATATAGGGGAAAAAAAAACTTTTTAGCCTTTTAATAGGAATGAAATTTCTTGGGAATAAAATCATTGGAAGAAGTAAGGAAAGAAAGAGTTGGAAAGGATATTGTGAAAAGAAAAATAAAATGTTTTAAACAATTTTTTTGAAGTGTCGTAAATAAAATTTCAATCAACAAACTGAGGATATATTTCAAACAAATATGAGCAAGAATTGATATCTTTAGTGCATAAAAATCAAAAAAAGTCAGTAAAGAAACAAAAATATATATGTTCATATTATATCAGAAACCATTATAATCTAAGCATACATGTGTACCACAAGCAATAAAAAGGCCAATTCCTTAATGATAAAGAGGTCAATTAATCAAGGGGATATAACAATCCCAAACATTTACACATGTAATAAAAGAGCTTTGAAATAAATGAAGAAAAAAACTGTTAGAACTGAAAGGAGGGAAAGGCAAATTGATAACTATAGTGAGAGATTTCAACAATCCTCTCCCACTAAGAGAAATAGACAGAAAATCAGTAAAGCTATAAAAACCATGAACAACATGCTCGATCAACTTGACCTAACTGACATTTACAAGAATATTTCATGGGCTGAAATTTAATTAAAATCTTTAAGGAAGACATAACATTTGAACAGAGGTTTGAGAAAAAAGGAAAAGGCTTAAATCTCTAGAGGGAAAGGAAATTTCAGATTTGCGAGAGAGCATGAGATGATTTTAATTTAATATCCTTGCATCAACAAAAATAAAAAAAATTCAAATAAAACATAAGTCTCCTAGGCTAGAATAGGAAATGAAACAAAAATAAAAATAAATATAATAAATGGCCTAATGTTGTAATGACTAAAAGAAGTTACTAACAAAGTGTCGAAAAGTATGCAGAGGAATGATGGAATGATGCTTCTCTAGCGGGAGAGATCTAGAGAATGCTTCATGGAGGAAGGGCTATTTTGAGTTGGGCATTAAAAAGAGATGGAATTATAGAAGCAATACATGAGCTTGTGTCTGTTATGAAAAATAGAAAGGCATGTGCAAAGACACTGAGGTTGAAAGGTGAAAGGCATATTTATCACCAAAGAGAATTCCAGTTTAACTTAATTATAGAAAACAAAATTGGAGCAATAAATAACATTTGAAATATACTTAAGACCTATTTGGGTAATAATCACAACTTTTAGTATTATTATGTTTACCTAGAGAATACTTAATGAATACATATGAAATATTGAAATAAAATTGGATATAAAAAGCCTAAAAGTGTCTTCTAGGTTGGATGAGGTTTAACTCTCTTTTTTTCCCTCTAGTACACATGTTATAGTTTTAGAAGGCAATATATTCATTTAATCAATGCTTTGCAGGTGTTTACAGCTTAACATTTAAACAAATATAAAAAAGGTTAAGTGTTGTCTAAAAATACCTATTTCAGTAGACCAAAAAAAAAAAAATTATTAGAAATATTACCTTCCTACTCCTTAAACAAATTTCATGGTTAGACAGCATACTTTAGAATTGTTTTCCAAATCCCAGAAGATTAAACTGGCAAAAATTTTACATAAAACAAAAAAATATATATGGAACGGTTTTTGGGATTTCACTCTTTCAGCTTTAGAGAAACAAACTGGGAGATGTACTTCAGCATTTGAAAATAAATTTAGTTTCTCTGGACAAAGTCAATTTTAATGGATGAAATTAGCTAGCTAGCCATTGATGCAGATGCAGATATATTGATATAGGGATAGCTAGATGATAGATAGATAGATAGATAGATAGATAGATAGATAGATAGATAGATAGAGGTTAGAGATAGAGATAGAGACATAACACAAAAACTGATTCTTAGGTCCAAAGGAGAAAAGCAGAACTTGGAAATTCAACCAAATATTAGTATATGTAAAGGAAAGAAGGTGCTTAGAGATGGCAAATACCTGGCCCTAGTCCTGTCACCCCTGCTTATCTTTCCAGAGGAAACATCCCAAGTGGATCACAACACTTTTTCCCCTTGACTTTGAAATCACGTTGGAATTTTACAAGCAAACCTTGGTTTAGCCTTATCTATGGCATTCATATACCCATGACAATTCCATTTCCAACATCTGGTGAAAGAGATCCTCCAAATGACCCTTCTATCAAACCAAACCAAACTAAACAAACAAACAAACAAAAAAGCAAAATTTAAAGTGGTCACTAAGAGAAAGAAGAAAGAACAGCAAATCTAAAACAACAAATAAAAATAATTTTAATGTGATGCTGAGCTGGCATAAAAGTGATGAATCCAAAGAGGCCAAAGACAAATGGAGAACAGGAAAACTTGAATATAAACAAGAATAAAACCAGTATTGTTTTTCTAACTCTAGTGATTTTGAGCTTATCTTATTAAGGCTTCCTCAGTGAATGAAAAGGGTTGGAAAAATGCATAAATTTCACTCAGTCTAAAGGGAGACAACGAATAGAGGTGGACCCCCAGATGACTGCTTGAAGATGACAAGAAATGAACATGCTGCACAAAAGGGATTGTTAAATAGGTTTTGTTTGTTTGTTTCTGTTCATGAGCTTGTAATTGAGTTAAGGAAAAAAAAATATTGATGAAAAACTTAATATACCTTTTGGTTTGCTGTCCCAATTTACCATACAAGTATGATTAAAGAGAAAAAACAAACAAACAAAAAAAACCCAGACAAACAAAATACCAAAACATAATATAAAAATGTAACTGCACTCTAGGACTTAAAGAATTCCTATAGATACTATTTTAAGAAAGACAAGCTCACATTTAAATAAATAAATACAAAGAAGTAGAAAACAAACAAACAAACAAAAAACCCACAAAGAAAAAGAATCACTATGAGTGAGAGCCAGCAGAAACAACAGGCAAGAGAAGCAGTCTCAAAACCATTACATATGCATTTAGTCAGATGGGAAATATGAAATAGCAAAGCTGAATATACTAAAAGAAATACACTTTTGAAAACACCAGAAAAGGAAAGAGACAAAATATAACTAAACATGTTTATGGAAAGAAATCCCAATAGAACATACAGTAATACAAATATTCAAAGTCTCATATTCAATGAATATAGAAAAGCAGATTAATCATACATGAAGAGAGGATTATGGGATTATTGTACAGATGTACAGGAGGTATATAGAATGAAATTCAGAAAGACAAAGTAATGATAGCAATGCAACTGGGAAAAGACATTAACCAAAAGGGAGAAAAGGTAAAGATAAATGAGTTTATATGGCTAAAAGACTTCAAAGGGAGTCGGGAGGTCATTCCAGAGGTTATGCTTATGCACGTCTCAGCAGGATCTCATTGACTGCTAAATTAGACACTACCCCAAATAGCGGGGCTCCTGAGGGCTCTGGAGACACCCAGGCACTATGGTCAGGGCAGATAGGTCATGAGTTTGGTACCCTGCAAGTGGGCCCTACTTTGGGGTTTGTGCTCTCCAGCATGACAGAACTGGACTCAGTCGTGGTTTCCCTACACTTCGGTCCCTTCTATTTGAACCTATAGTTGGTGCTGGAGTTGGTAGGTGTTTGTTCAAGAGACTTGAATCTTTGGGCTGTCCATGTGCCAGCTGGGCCCTGAGCCTCATCGGAGTTGCAATACCAACTCTCCAGTTCACTGGACTTACGCAGGACAACTAACAAGGAGGTGATGATGGACAACCACCAAACCAAAGAACCAAGAGAGTCTACAACTGCAAGCAAGAGAGTCCCATCCATCAGCCGTATGGGACTGAAGTCCCCTCTCAATTAGAGGTGAAACGGGCATCACCATCCCAGAATCCTCAGGATTGGGTAGTGAACTATGAACTAGATTAGACTTACTGGTATTCTGCTATAGACTTATTGTGATTCTAGCAATGGAAGCACTTATATCATTGATATGGGGGCAGTGGCCACTGGAGGTTCTGAGGTCAGGGAGAGGGAAAACAAGTGTAATACGGGGGGATTTTGGGGACTTGAGAATTGTCCTGAATGACATCGCAACAACAGATACAGCCACAGTAGCTCAGTGGTTGAGCTACTGCTTCCCATGTATGAGGTCCCATGTTCAGTCCCTGGAAGCTCAGAAAAAATAAATAAATAAAAATACAAATAAAAAGAATCCACTTGTGTTTGCATCTGTCTATATCCTAGAACAGTCTGGTGTATGTCTGGTTTAACAGTCAATTGCCCTGAGACTCATCAATTTCCAATAGAGTGATGAAGGCAAGTTTTCTCAAGCTGAGACCTAAAGTTGTATTCCCCGTTTACAGACTAAAATCCAAATTTCTGTGCTTGATATTGATGACTGTCTGAGGTGTGCCCAGCCTTTCTCTGAGCTTATTCCCTACCATTTCCCTCTACGACCTTTAATTATAGCCAATTATTTTATTTCGTGTTCTCCAAACATGCTCTCCTTACTGCTGATGTTGTGCATGAGTGCATGCTTCTTCCCCTCTATCTGCTCAATCACTTTCTTCATCCAGTTCATGTCCCATTTTCTCCACCAGGCATTTTACAGCCCTCTGAATTTTTTCTCTGTTTCCACAATAAGGGATGTTTGTGTAGCTCATTTTGTCATGTGAAAAAAAATAAAACAAAATAGAATTACTCTGGCTAAGAAATTTAAAGTGGAGTTGGAGGTTCATTCTGGAGGTTACTCTTAAGCAAATACCAGCTAGATATCACAAACTGCCCAAGTAAGCAAAGCCTCAAGCAACAACTTTCCTAAAAACCCTAAGGACATTTGGGTAATATAAACAAACCACAAGATAAAGAATCCTAAACTATTAACCTGAAGGACATTTGGAGGACCCCAAATATCCACCAATCACAAACAACTTATCTAATCTTTTTCTTTAAATACCCTTGCCTGGAAATGCCAAGATAGGACAGGATTTGGGTTGCTGCCTGAATCTATGCTTTGGAAATTGCAATTCTAAGACCCCAAATAAACGATTTTGTTGCCTTGCAGCTTATTTTATTTCTCGTTTTATCGCACTTTATGCTTATTTATGCATCTACTAAGTTGAACACTGATGCTTATAAGCCCCAAGTCCTTTGTCAATTATTACACACATCTGTAGCATTAAGGAGTAAAAATTTCTCCATTACATGCATGTTTTGATGTATCCATAGTTCCTGTCTCCTAAGAATGATCACTCTCTGAGACATTTTCAATTTTTCACTAACATCTTTATTACTAATGACGGACTTTCATTTATCCATTTGTGTGCATTGATGTTTGGGGACAATTGCTCACCAAAAATATATATTTTTTAACCTTTGAAAATTACTACCAGTGAGAATAGAGGACAACAAAGCCAAGGGGTACCACAGATGTTTGGAGTGCAGGTGGGGTGGTGGTGGTGGTTTGGTATGATTTATACTTTACCTATTTGTTTGGTGGCTATTTATACATCTACATGTCAGTGTGCAAAACAAAAATTAATGCTCCAGTAAAATTCCCTGTTATTCTATGTCATGGATCTCTGGGTTCACTTATGAGCAGTAGAAAATATTGTATGTTTAAATCCATGAAGACCAATACTTCGTTTTGTCTCTAGAATAAGCACGGTCTCCTTCTTCCTTTCATCTTAATATCCTTATAGTGTCTAACCCAGTGATGTGTATGAACTAGGTGCTTAATAAATATCTATATGAGGTCTGCTTTCCTACTGTGAAAATGATATAGAACCTGACAACAGTTACTGCAATGAGAAGTAACTATCTTGCAGAGAGCACACAAGATATAATTATGCATATTGGCCATGAATCTGTTTCTAAGCTAAGGTCAGCCTTCTTTAAAGCTGTGACACATGCTGTTCCTTCTGTGGATACTACTTGGATTCAAGAGTTTCATAATTTTTGTTACTTAGGTATCAGCTTAAATATCACCTCTTCAGAAGGGCCTAACTTGGCCACCCAATCTAATAACATTGGCTCTCTCTCCAGTTACCTTTTATTCATCATATTCTTTTTGTTATCCTTATAGGACTTATTACTATATGAAACTATCTTCCTTATTTATTTGTTTACTTTGTTTCTTCTCACTAGAAGAGAAACCATTATGAAAACAAGGTCTTTGTCTGTCTTGTTTGTTCCTGTGTTCCCAGCCCCTAGCACCAACTATGTAATCAATAAATAGTTGCTGAATTAATAAGTGATCAAATGTGTACAATATTAATTATAGTCTTACATTTTTAAGGATAATTCTGAGAAACTGTAGCAAAATGAAGAAAGTAATTACAAATGTATGCTACTCACACACAAACACATACACTCACTTATATATATTCAACTTTCTTACTGTTTACCTTTCCAAAAATACTTAATCTTTTGGGGTCAATGTATGGCTGTTTCAGTAAAAATCTGAAAAAAAAATAAAAGAAAGTTATATCATATTGAGTCAAATGTACATGGAAATTCATTCTTGAAACAAAAAATGGAAGTCAATGATCAGAAATACTGTTACTGACTACAGATTTATTCATGGGGAAGGGCCATATATTCCATAATCTTGCTCCTCAAAGTGATGACTCAGTATCTTTGGGAGCTTCTTAGAAATGCAGAATCTTGGGCGCCATTCCAGACTTATTTAATCAGCTTCTACATTTTAATAATCTCCTACCTGATTTCTATGCACTGTTTTAAAGAACCTACTAGCTTTACCAGGCCATTCTTTCATACAGCGTAGAATGGTGTTTGTGCCAGCTTACCATTTATAATTAACTGGGGAAATTTACGTTGTTTTCACATACATTATGGGTTATTGTAAAAAAAA
>JAQZBX010021676.1:0-32107 GCA_029593785.1 Cabassous unicinctus
AGAAGAGAGCCGTTCGCCTGATCGCCTACAGCTGACCTTGTGGAGGAAATAGGAGCTAAGCCTGGAGAGAAACGCAGCCCTGGGAAGAGAGGAACCCAAGAAGTCTGAACCCTGGGCAAATGTCGGCAGCTGTCTGGCTCCAACATGTGACAATGGACTTTGGTGAGGGAAGAAACTTATGCCTTATGGCCTGGTAACTTTAGACTTCTATCCCCAATAAATACCCTTTATAAAGACCAACCTATTTTTGGTATTTCACATTAGCACCCCTTTGGCTGACTAATACACCATGTGACAGGCTAAGGACCAAAGATCACCAGCAGGTAGCCCCACAATGCCACAGTCTTCAGGAAGAAAGCATTGCCTTGATGACTCCTTCATTTGGACTTTTTCCCAGTCTCCAATTGTGAGCAAATAAATTCCCATTGTTTAACCTGACCCATTTCATGGTATATGCTTGAGCAGCCTAAGAAACTAAAACAGGTGGTATAATACAGGTATATATCCTGTATTTTATGCATGAGTGTTCTTAAACCCACAACTTCTCTAATAAAAAAAGAGCATACTTATTAAATACTCTTGCATTAGAGACATGTAATTATACAAGTTGGACTTTTCAAATCTAAAGGAAGAGACATCACCATATGTTCTTCATTTTTATTTCTAGCTTAGCCTATTGCCTTTGGGAAAAACTGTCAACCTTTCTATAGTTCTTAATTCTGTAATTCTTGTTAAAAATAAGAATAAAAGTGAAAATCCAGTCTCAGAGAGATCTTGCCAAAAGGTAAAAGATTATTATTTAAAAACTCTTGAATAAGATATTAAGCATACAAAAAGTACTTGATAAATAGCTATTTAATAAATGAAATAAAGAATTAATCAGAAAAATTAGCAGTCACTAGGAAGAGGTAGCAAGAAGTATCCCGTAGATGCCTAGAAACAATAATATCACACTATAGAAAGTTTACTGAAATTTAACTATGTAGACATAAACTTTAGATATAAACACCAAACTAACAAATTCACTCAACAAACACTGACAGATAAGGCTGCTGGGAACTACTTTTCCAAATTACCAGAGCTTCCCTCCCTTTACCTTACACTACAATAAGTATTCTAATATGCCACACTTGAGCTGTGGGAGGAAGAAAAAGGATGTAGATCCCATCTCTACTAAAAATTCATCAGGGCAAAAATGTCTTAGAGTAGGCTAGATTCTACTAGATGTTAAAATGCATTTTCCCAACTAATAATGTTACCAATGATAGAGCCCTCTATTAACCCATATATATCTATTTAACTCTTAATTTGGTGAAATTATACGCTATTTCACTTTATTAAGGGTTATATAAACGTTTGTATACCAGCCTAGAAATGTAGTCACCATTTATAAAGTTATTTTCAGGGGAAAAATGCTTTGCCCTGCTTATAAGTTGGTGATTGCCTGTAGACTATAACAAATAATAGAATTCAAGGACAATATAACAATTATAATTTTTAAAAAAGCACTATATTTTTTAGCCACAGTCACCTGAGGAAAGGCAGGTACACAAATAATCTAGCCATTAAATATAAAAAGGAGTTTGAAAAAACAGGTAGGAGAGAAACTGGGGAAGATGGTCAACTAGCAGAATGAACAGAAAGACCTATCTTATAAATAGATGCTCAGATATTTCATACTCAGTATACTTTACAATGATTAAGAAAAAGCAGCAAGGCAGGAGAGTTACAAAAATGCTGATGGCAACTTAGTTCAATTCAAGTTGATAGGTAAGCTAATAACTCTTGATTTTTCAGTTGGAGTGTTGCTAATTTTCATATGCAAAACATATTTCACTTTGTGACATAAGTAGCAGATTAAGTGTCTGAGCCAGTTAAAACTAAAAATAACTACCTTTGGCCCTTTAGTATAGCAATCAGTTTTTTTTTTTTTAAAGATTTATTTATTTATTTATTTATCCCCCTCTTGCTGCTTGTGTTTGCTGTGTCCATTTGCTGTGTGTTTTTTCTGTGTCTGCTTATCTCCCCCTTGCTGTGAGGTCCTGCTGCATCAGCCCACCGCGCCGCGCGGGCCGGCCTGCCCTCACAAGGAGGCCCCGGGAAGCATACCCGGGGCCTCCCATATGGTAAACGGGAGCTCTAGCGATTGAGCCACACCCGCTTCCCCAGCAATCAGTATTGACAATAACAGTTAATATTTACTGAGTACTTAGGCATATCTGGCACTGCATCAGGAGTACTAAGTGATTCAATCCTTACAGTACCCTATAAGGTACTATATTTTACAGAAATGTGAAGTTCAGAGAGGACATCTTACCTAAAATTACAAAACTAGTAAAAAGCAGGTTGTGTTTCAAATCCAGTGTTGGGAATAAATCTAGTTCCAAACCCAAACTTTCAAACACTATGCTAAATTGATCTTCAGTAAGTTCATTTTACTGTGAGAAAACCAATAAAATATTATGAACTGTCAAAGCATGAACATCTTCAGAATATGGTAAGAAGCTGGATAAGCTTCTTGGTTCTGCCAGAAAAATGAAGAGCTAATTCAAATAAAACATATCTCTCCCCTGTATGATGTTATGCATGTTTGTTTTTTAAGTTCACAACATTTACTATACACTTATTGTTTATGTATGTTCATGTATGAATGATATACTTTAATAAATGTTTTTAAAAATGACACACACAGAAAAAAACCCACGTCTCAACCTTCAAATCCTAACTTCACATGGTAAGCATGAGGCTATTTAGAGACTTTAGTATCCAAAGAATAAGGCAATATGGAGAATTCCCAAAGAAGAAATGTTAACAGTGGCTTTAAATAAATGGCTTCAAGAAGTAATAAATTACTTAAAAGAAGGGATTACTAAAATCATTCTCAACTTTGGGAGAGAATTAAGCCCGAATATACTACAACATCATTGTATGTTATGCATTAATTTCTCTTTAATGGATCAAAAATGGCACTAACCTTACAGGAGGCTTGAGAAACAGCTACCTAAATAATTTTCTGTGTTCTGTGGTTTAGGTGAGGAAGCTTGGTTAAGAAAGGAAATGCTTTTTCTGGGTGATCAGAGAAAACTATTTGCTAAAGTTCAGGCCATACATTTAATTGTACCCCAAAATATGATTGTATGAACAAGCAAAAGAAAATTTATATTGTTGATAGTCAGGAATTTTTAACGTCAGGAGGAATCTTTTAAAGTTATACCACAATAAGTGGTAAACCAAACTTGTTTAAAAATCTATAGGTATGAACCACACGGATTCCAGTAAAAGGTACGAACATGAGCTGATTAGTATTTATTAAATCTCTATAATTAACAAGAGGCTGAGCAAGCTGTGGTTTGGCCTTACCTTCTAGATAGAAGAGATAGTTGGGTTAATTATGAAAGAAGGAAAGAAATGGAGACAAAATACTGACCTGTGGTGCATAAGGACTCATGAAGGAAAGAATGATTGGTATCCTCCCAGTAAGGACAAAAAATTTCTTTAATGTTGAGAGTAGTTTTCCCTCACTTTTGGAAAGAGAGCTGTAAAAAACCATTTGAAATTTATATGTTGATTCTTCTTTTCACTAAAAATGCTCGCCAATACTCCCTTTGTGTGCTGGTAATAGATAAAGATGCTTTAGTCAAAGACCTATATACAATTTATTTATCAATCAATAATACTAGATTCTGACTTCAATAGAGTTGAAGGTTAACTAAGGAATGTTTTCCTACTGGTTTGAAATATGCCTCAGCTTACTATTTTTTTTGGCTTGTGTACCAATTCTGATTCCTATAAATTCCCACCTGAATTTATGACAGCATGATTTATCATAGACTTTTAAAAAATAAAAGCAGTTTTATTGAGATATATTCGCATACTTTACTCATAGATTTTTAGTTCCCGATGTTTTTTAAATAGACTATCAGGGAGACTGATTGGGGTAACAGAGAACAATGCTGTACTGCTCTCAGGTAAACTTCAGATTTCAATTAGAAAGTGAGGAGAAGGCCAATTCTACAGTTTGAGACTCTTCCCTTCCATTAAATCGGGGTCAATAAAGAATTAGAATAATTATTTGATATTGTTTTAACTCACACTGAAGAAAAATTTGGGCCAGTTACCCCTGCTCTTATTACTTATTTATTAATGGAATATCAGAGTATATTATAGTAACAGACAAGCAGTGTAGAATTAAAATGTTTTAGAAACATTGACATAGATGTATATATGCTTTGGGGAATTAGAAAAATGCATGCAAATCTCAGGGACATTTGATACTAGTATTATAATGGAGTATTTGAGACTGGATTCTAGCTTATGATCCAATGAACACGTGTTTATTAAATGCTTACTGTGTGGTAGACAGGGGAAGGGAGTAAAACCCAAAAGAAACTAACGCAATGTCTCTACCCAGTCAAGTTTTATAATCTAATAACAGAGTGAATACTATTATAAATAAGGCAATTAGGACATAATGAAATGCCATTCACTTATTCATTCAATCCCTACTTTATCGAATACCTACTCTTTGCCCCAAACTGATCTAGTCTGTGAATTATAGATTTCTTTTTTTAAAAAAGCAGCCTCCTTTCATCACAATCAAAAACAAAAAAATACATATTTTTAAAAAAGCAGCCCCTGCTCTCCAGGAGCTCACAACACAATAGAGAAAGTTAGCAAGTAAATATACAGTTATACTACAGCATGAGAAGTGCTAAGGTAGAAGTTAGTAAACCTCTATAGGGACATGTAAGAGATGCTCTTAACTCAGAGCTGGTGGGGAGAAGGATATATGAGAAGAGTTTTAAGGGAAGTTTACATTTAGTTAGATGAAGAAAGGGAGGGAAAGTCAGAAATGAGACAAGTGTAATTCACAGATGTGACTGACTGTGGCAATTGAGAAATTGCAAGAAGTATGGTTGAAGATTTTTAGTCATGATAGGGATTGGTAAGATGAGAGGTTGATAAAGGGTAGAGTTTCTTTAGGGTGCTAAAAAAATCTTAGTAATCGAAGGTGATGATGGTAGCACAATATTGTAAAAATAATTAGTACCACTGAATTTTATGCTTCAAAATGGTTAAAATGACAAATTTTATGTTATATGTATGTTATCACACACAAAAAGGAGGAGAGGTCAGTGAGTAGATAGGAACCACTTCTTAAGAATCATGGGAGCCATTGAAGGATTTTAAGTAGGGGAATGGAATAATTGCATTAACATTTTAACAAGTTCACTCTGATAAGCAATGTGGAATAATGATGAGGGTAGGGGAACTAGTTTGGAGGTTAATCTAGTAATTCAGATGAGAAACCCAGCTAAATTATTCAATGTAATTCTGGAGAGAAATATACGTATCCCAGAGATACAAAAAAGGCAGGTATTAATTGGTCATGTTGCATGTAGGATAACTAACAGCTTTCCAGTCGGAATAATTGGGTAGTGTCATATATTGAAATACTGGATGCAGGAAAAAATTTGGAAGCTGAGCAATGTTTGAGGTGTGTGATAGCTTGGAATTATGTACTCCGCTCCCCAAACATATTCTTAAATTTAATCCATTCTTGTGGGTATGAACCCATTGTAAATAGGACCTTTTGATGAGGTTACTTCAGTTTGAGTATGGCCCAACTGACTCAGGATGGGTCTTAATCCTATTACTGAAGGTCTTATAGGGAAGGCCACAGAGAGAGAGAAAGCCACAGGAGCACAATATTTGCTTTGGCAGCTAGGAAATGAAAATGAGAGAGATGTGGGCTAGAGATAGGAATTGATGCCAAGGTACTTAGTATATGATGTGATGATAATATACATGAAGCTCCTAGGACAGTACCTAACAAAATAGGTGCTACATAAGTAGAAGTAATAATAATGATGATGATGGTGGTGGTGATCAGCATCATAATAATTATAACAGTTGATTATGAGATCATCCCAGAAGTATACAGAGCATTACTGTCCAATAGAACTCTTTGTAATGATGAAAATGTTCCATATCTACCCTTTCTAATATGGGAGCCATTAGCCACTGTGGCTACTGAGCACTGGAAATGTGGCTTTTACCAATGAAGAAACTGAAATTTAAATTTCATTTCATCTTAATGAATTTAAATTTAAAAGCCACATATGGCTATTGTATTGGACAGCGCAGATATATTGTGAGAAATGAAATGAAGAAAGCCTGGGAGTGAATCAAGGTGGTCACCAGAATGTAAGGAACAGCAGAGAAATGGCCAGATAGGTAGGAGGAAAAGCACTATAGGGTGATACTGTTTATAAGTATAATTGAAATTCTCTTGAGAAGATGATTAAGGTGAAGAGAAGTTGTTAGAGGAGGTTTTTGAGAGGATGATGGACTTGAGCTATTAAGTGGAGGCATTTCAGATAGACAGAATAGCACAAATAAAGGCCAAGAAGAAAGAAGGAACATAATATAATAATAAGATGATTCACCTTGACTGGAGTGGTAGGTACATGACAGGGAGTAGGTGACCAATCATCCTGGTTTGCCAGGGATTGAAGGGGTTCCTGGAATGTGGGACTTGCAGTTTAAAAACCAGGATAGTCCTGGGACCTGAGAATTTCAGTACTAACACCAGAAAAGTTCTTGGGAAACTGGGAGGAGTTAGTCACTAGAATATAACATTAGATTAACAGTAGCTGGCCAAAGTATGAAGGACTTAAAGAGAGGAAGAGAGTCATTTGAAAATTTGATTTGAAAGTAGGTCTAGCTACAAAGTTCATTGCATATGTTAGAGGCAAGAATTAAAAGGAGATAATTTAAAGGAAGAAATAACAAAAATGACAGAATTTAATGACACATTGGATGTCAAAGATGAAAGATAAGGAATAGTAAAAGATGACTACTAGATTTCTGTTCTGGGAAACTTTAATAAGAACATGACATCTGATAGAAGGTATTTGGACAGCAGAGTTGGTGTGTGTGTGCTAGATAAGTTGAAGTTTGGATATACTGAGTTTGAAATCACAAAAAGATATTCAAATAAACAGCTGGAAGTACAGTTATGAATACAGGTGACGTGATTTTATTATATAATAAAATATATGAACATTTACTTGGGCTCTAACTTTCCAAATGCTAATCTATACTTGTATAAAGCTTGAAATCCATATAAGTATTGTATAGACTCTCTTCATTCCTATTACCAGGAAGGAGAAGGATGCAGATAAACATATGTGCATGTTCTCTCTCAGTCTCTCTCTTTCTCTCTCTCCGTCTAAAAGAAATACATAGTTTGTATCTTAGTTTTAAGACAGCTCAAAAACTTCCTGGAGTTGTTTATGCATTCATGTTTCCTCATTTTAAGTTTTAAATTTCTTATGCCTTATTTTCATTGCTGACCTCTTCTGTATTTCAAATGTTCACAGTAAATAAGGCAGTGTAGGAGGATAAACAGAAATTCACTAGTGTCAGCTATAATAGTGTGCTTTCAAAAATTCTTTAAAAAATCGTGATTATGGAAATTTAAAAATGTATGCTCAAGTAAACAGAAGTGTCCATCATCTTGTTTCAAAAATATCAATTCTTTTTTGTTCTTCTTCAAAAATGCTTTGATTAGATGGATTTATCAAATATCCCAGTCAAAAACAAAGTCATGCATTTTCCTATTATTCTATAGCAAACTTATGGCTGGTCACTTGTTTGAATGTCAGAGAAGTATGTAGTTAAATTTCTTATTTTGGCTAAAACAATTTTTATTCTTCAATTTGCTTCTAAAAATTCAAAAGTGAGGTAGGAGTCAATAAACTTTCATAACAGCAGTTGTAATATTTACAAAATATACTGTTTCTAACAGATTTCTTCATGCTAACAGTTTCCCAACTATTGCAGACAAACAGAATGAAAAAAAATACACACAGGAAAGAGTGGAACATCATAGACAACTATACTGAAACAAACAAGTAAATAATAAATCAGTTATCAAAGATTTTCTAAGTAAAATTTTGTGCAGTAGAAAATCCGAGGTAATTATCTCTCAATGTGGAATCTTAATTTATGGCTACAGTTTCTTTCAGTTTAAACAATATGTGGTTCTGTGGTATTTTTAAAAATGGCCCATTTTTTTCTTCATACATATGAAATGTTACATTGTAAACAAATGTATAACAAAGTATAATTTCCTTCCTTCTTCCTTTCCTTCTTTCCTTCCTTGAATATATAGGTAATTGTATCAGTGATATGCAATTTAACTGAAACTTCTATTTGCGAATGCGCCAAACTGTCAGTCAGTCAAGGTTGTTTAGATCATAATTGGTCGTCTAATCATATGTAAAGAGTTCAAAGGGCAACTGCTTTGCATGTTTAACTTAAAAATGTCATCTTTTCTTTTGGTAGCTGAAAGTTCTTAGGTAAATATACAGAGGAATTGTGAAAATACAAGACTACTGCTTGCCAAGTCACAAAAGTGATGACTTTGAATATCTACGGAAAAGCAGAAAGCCTGGTATTTAAGAAAGAACCATTTTTTGTCACTCACTTCCCAGATTTATGAGTTGGGCAAGACAGCTAACCTCTTTGAGCCTTAGTTTCGTCTCCTATAAAATGAGGATGATAATAATATCTTCTCCAAACAGCACTGTTGTGAAGACTAAGATATCAAAATATCAAACACAAGAGCCTGTAATGTTGTAAGAGAACTGTTTTTTATATATAAAGGACCATCAACAACATAGAGTAATCTTTGCTAAGCAGTATCAGCCAGGTGAGGTTACAAATGATCTTGCTCTTATACAAATCATGGATAGATTATTTATAAGCATGGCTTATTATTATTATTATTATTTTGTCTCATGAATGCCACAGAAAATAGGGACATGCAATTGCTAAAGCCAATGTGCTACATTAGGGTCTGGAGAATTCACTTCTTTGGTAGTGAAGGTAATTGAATATGATGTAATTGTGAGGGAAAGAAGAGATTGAGCCATGGAAAGTGTGGCTACCTCCATAGTGATGCTGTAAAATAGCGTGCTTTACCAACAGTCCCATTAAGTGCCTTCCATATGAAAAACTGAAATATGAGAACATTCCTTGAAAATCTAATTTTTAAGGCTTATAGACTAAAGTTTTGTGAAACAGACAAGGATTATCATGAATATTAGATTCCTTAAGGAATTCTTCATTTCATTAGTCTTTGTAGCATCATAGATTAAACATAAATACCATCTATGGTGTCCACAGAGATGTGGCATTGAGTGGAATAGAGAAACCCTACCACAAATGACAAAAAGAGAAACAAATTTCATGACAAACCAAGAAAACTCATGTATCACAATGA
Source organism: Cabassous unicinctus (assembly GCA_029593785.1). Taxonomy (NCBI): domain Eukaryota; kingdom Metazoa; phylum Chordata; class Mammalia; order Cingulata; family Chlamyphoridae; genus Cabassous; species Cabassous unicinctus. The sequence goes on from JAQZBX010021676.1 coordinate 9,293, forward strand.
AAGAAACAATCCCAGATGAAGCCAGAGTTCATTTAAGAGCTGAGTGCCATGGAGCAAATGCCACAGCATATACAATCCACCCCTCCACCTCCCCAGAAGCCAGTTTCACATTCCAACCTGAGAGCCCTCCTGAACACATGCTGTCACAGAGAAAGTAATACCCTGATGGATGCTGTAGGCTGTGATTGGAGATGATGCCAATGGTAGACTTCTTATATACTCTCATGGGGAATGGAGAATTGCCTGGATGAAGTGGCAGAAAGAAATGGGTTATATATTTTTTACAGTGGAAAACTGGAAATGATCATCATGGAGAATTAGGAAAAGATACGGAAAATGTGATGAGATATCAACCTTTTCTTTTAAGAGTCTTTGGTGATATCATAAATATAATTCATTTGCTTTTCATCACTTTGTTTCTCCCTACAAATATATATTTCAAGAAGAAATTAATTCTCCACAAAATGAGTTTTAAGAGAAACAAAATCTATGAAAACTACAACTTGCAAAGAAAAAAAATTGAAGAAGATGGTTATACTTCTATTGACTCAACTCAAATTTGTGAGGCTATAGGTTTAGTCATGCTATTTATTTAGAAGTTTTTCCTTAAAATTTTAAGTCAAAAGATGATATTCTATCTCTTGTTCTGCATATAATTCCTGGTATTTTAGATAGTGACTTCTCTCTGTTTTTCACATGTCATTCTGAGATAGTAATTCTGCAGTCAGAATTGAGCTGCCAATACTGACCTGCACATGGTAGCTACAGTGGCAAGCATAAAGTAAATACATGTAGAAATATGTTATGTCCATAAAGTGAAAAAAAATCTTGACATGCATAGGCTATTAAAGTCATTTTATTTACTGATTGCATTTTTTTTTTTTTTCTTTTTTTTTTTTTGAGGTACCTGGGCCAGAGATTAGACCTAGGACCTTGTATTTGGGAAGCTGGCACTCAACCACTGAGCAACAGCAGCTTTCCTGAGTTGGTTTTTTTGTTTGTTTGCTTGTTGTTTGTTTTTTTTTGTTTTCGTTTTGTTTTTAGGAGGCACTGGGAACCGAACCTGGGACCTCCCATGTGGGAAGCAGGCACTCAACTGCTTGAGCCACATCTACTCCCCACTGATTGTATTTTGAGGTATGCATACTTTTTCCTATCAGTTACTCAACAGTGTCCCTGCTTTGGAAAGCAGACTTAAAGGGTATTCAAACCTTGTTAATATTTCAATGAATCTGTTTTATAGAGACAACAAAGCCCATTTATGCCATGGTTTAACAAAATATAACTAAGAAATTAAACTCCTAAAAAGCAAAAGACATAGTTCAAATTTCATGGAAAATATTTTGTTAAAAGAATTATGAATATCATGAGTGATAAACTCTTGTAGATTAGAAGAATATTATGAAAATACAAGTATTGAGAAAATTATTTTATTGAGTAACCTAATCAGTTATTTAAAAAAAAAATGGGTATGAATCTTCTATTTTATATAAAAATAGAGGAACTGTATTAACTTTTCATCTAATACCAATTTTAGATGATTTCATATTCATGTGGCTAATAGGACAGGATCAACACTATTTTAATGCAAATCTTTAGCTAACAGATAAAGATATATCCATTAGTAAAAACTGGAATCTCTGCCTTTGATCAATATGAGCTTAATAATCTGGTTGAAAGGAATCTTTATGGAATTAAAGTCGTGGTATCAATCAAGTTGGCTATTTGGACTTTCCGGGTCCTTGCCATTTCACTGTGATAGAATGACTGTCAAAAAAAAGGCTACCCTGTCAAAAGTACAGTATAAAAACGCAGAAATTTCCCTCTAAAAACAGGTGATTTTCCCCCTTTGGTACCCTCATCCCTTTCAGCCAAGTGCAAAGTGCAAGGCAAAATAAATTAAGGCAAAAGGAAAATAAAATAAAAATGGTGAGGGCGAGCATGTTGATCATGTAAGAAAATACGTGCAAAGTATACCTCAGATACACTATAGGTAGATGAACAGGAGGGAAGCCGAGCCTGGTTTTGCAGTAGGGAAAAGAAAACACTGTTAAAGAGGGAATGATAGCATAGTAAGGGTCTCAGAAGTTTAAATGGCTCCATTACTAACACATTTGCCAAACAATAAAACAGTCTTATAAGCAGACACTTGAGTTTGAAAACGTCTCAAGGCTCAAGCCACTTGGAAGAGAGCACTGTGAAAAAATAAAAACAATAATAATAAAGAAACCCCAAAGAAACAAAAAACCTGGCTTAAAAAAAAAGAGTCCACGACAGAGATGACTCTTCTCTGGGCACTCTGGGCAGAATCTGATATGATCTTGCTGAAAAAATGCTCATTTGAGAGAAAAAGCAGCAAGCCAGATAATTTTTCTTATGGTACCACACTGATCTTTATTGGTTTAACATTAGCAAACTCCATATGAGGTTATTTATAGGATGGCTGTATTGTATATCTTCATATTATTCTCTTAAGAGGGCACCAAAGTCAGCTCAATATTCTGATTCTGATCTCCTGTTCCTACTATTTCATTTTCAGTATTACTGAATGTCTCTCTCTCTCTCTCTCTCTCTCTCTCTCTATATATATATATATATTTTTTTTTTTTTTTTTCCCCAATAGCAACACCATAAAATGTTCTCCCACACAAGATAAAAAACAACTCAAACACAAAACTTTTCTTACTAGACCTATCTTTTATCAGGAAATTTCATTGCTTTGTTTTAAAGAGCTACTTTATCATTGATTTTTCAGAGATTTACTTTATACTTAAAACCATGTTTAACTTTTATGACTCCAACATAATTTTCTGGCCTGTTCTTACTTTCTAGGTTGTTATAATGTCACGTTCAATTTTGTGGTCTGTTCTTTCATTAGGTTGTCTCATTGCTATGTGAACTGAAATTTTAAGTATGCATTCTCTAGTTACACATTCTGCTTAAGTTCCAAAATGTAAAGTTAGGGTGGAGAACTGAAGGTATAGGAGAAAATGAGAAAGTAGAGGAATCAGAAATGCTCTTATTATCTGATTTTCTATTTAATTTTTTTTCTGACACCTAGCACAGTACAATGTAGTAGGTGCTCAGTAAGTGTTTACTGAATGAATATACAAATTCTTTTTCTTCTATCCTTAAAAAACTGAACTGTGTAAAATTATATTCAGAAGGTTTTTTATTTTTATTTTTATTTTTATGTTTTTAGGAGGTATTGGGGATTGAATGCAGGACCTCATACATGGAAGCAGGTGCTCAACCACTGAGCTACATCTGCTCCCTACTGAGAGTTGTTTTTTTTGTTTGTTTGTTTTTAGGAGGTACTGGGACTTGAACCCGGGAGGGACCTTGTATGTGGAAGCAGGAACTTAATCACTTCAGCTACATCCACTCCCCATTCAGAAGGTTTTAAGCTTATTTAGTTGGTACTTTGATTAGAATCTATATTAAGCAAAATAAAAGCAATCCCAAATAAACATTTAGATAAAAAGTATTACTGCCACTTACTGGGTTGCTTTGAGGCAGTTTCTAAAATATGGCCATTTCTTTACATATTAAGAAATTAAACCATTTAATTTTCTTTAGCAAGATGTTCTAAGAAAATCTTGCTCTGCATGTTTGTTCTGTATCTATTAACTGCAATCATAAAACTGAAAATCTTTATCTTTCAAAACAGTTTAGTTTTATTCCCTCAGTTCTCCACTTTCTAGTACTAAGGAAATTTACTTGTCAAAGAGTTCTTTTATTAGAACATTATGTTGGTATTAAAGTCACTTCTGAGAAGGGCAATTCTGTGGTGAGCATTAAACACAGATGTGTCATTTCTACCCTAAATGTTTTAGGCTACTGTAGATGATTTTATAAGACTTAGATGAGAATATTTTGGTTCTAATCAGAAGATAAAATAGATTTTTGTTATTTTTCAGTAGTAACCGAAACCTCAGAATTGTATTAAGCTGTCATATTAAGGGAATTCTAATAAAATGAAAAGTAAGAAAATTAACCCATTTTTCAAAGGGACAATCCTAAAATTAATTACTGTAATCAACATCATTATTGTAGCTTGGTCATATTTATAAGATATCATCTCTTAAGATATTGAGGATGTTATATAATTATTATAAATGAAATCGTAAATAAGTGCATATTATTAGTATGAGTAAATAACAAAACGTCAAACAAGGAAGACCAGGAGACCCAAACAATGTTCTACATTCAACAACTAAAAGGCACTGAATTTTGCCTAAAGAAAGTAGAGTCACAGACAAATTGAGACAAGCTATTAAGGTAGAGTCATTTCTATTAGGATGTTTACTCATTTAAAGGGCAATGCTCCAGCTGTTCTTCTTTACTCAATCAAAGTTGGCCTATTCAATGCAGATGCCTTTTAGATTTTTAAGGACTATATGTACTTGATCATGCCAAGGTGTCTTTCCCAGTTGCACAAAATTTCCTATAGAAGGTATAATGATTTTAGGTGAGATCAAAAAGGAAATTTAGCAGGAAACAAAGGGTGATCAGTCTTCAGGGAAAATATTTTTATTAAGATGTAATGAAGTAATAAACAGAAAAAAGCAATGCATAAGGCAAAAATACTCTATAAACACAGTTTTTAAGAATTTAAGAAAGCAAGAATGGAATTTAGCTTTATACTCTAAATCTCTGTAAGGAGCTCCAAAAAGAGAAGAGCAATTTATAATCTATAGTCTATTTGTATGATAGCTGCACATTTGAAGGACTTAGTGGTAATTAATTTCATGGTAGGTTTACTTAGTGTGCGGGAAGGGGTAGTGGTGAAGAAAGAGTAGATAGAGAAAACAATGTAAAAAGGCTAAAAAAAAAAATAAAGGCTAAAAAATGTAAAAAGGCTAAAAAAAAAAATAAAGATAGGGAATCAACTAAGTAAACACATGCTTCCATGCAGATTGATCTGAAACTATTACCAGAAAAATGAGCAGCTCTCATTTTCTCAAGATCTAAATGAAGATAATTTCACAAACTCTATCATAAGCATTTCTATGTAAATGTCATTTTGACACACTAACAAGATTTGGCAAACTTTTCTGTAAAAGGTCAGATAGTAAATATTTTAATCTTTGCAGGTCATAAGGTCTCTGCTATATCTATTCAACTCTTTTGTAGTGTGAAAGCAACCATAGATTATATGTTAATAAATAAGCAGGGCTGTAAGTCAATAAAACTTTATTTTTGGACACTGAAATTTGAATTTCATATAATTTTCACATCACAAAATATTCTTTTGATTTTTCCCCAACCATTTAAAAATGCAAAAACCATTTTGTAGGCTTATGAGCCTACAAAAAAAAAATCAGAATTTTGCCCATAGGTTGTAGTTTGCCTATCCATGAGGTATAGCATTATCTTAATGAATATGAAAGTGCAAAAACCCCAAAGATAATAGGTACCCATTAATAAAAAATATAAGAAGAGTTACTTCAGAACTAAGGCTGGAATGAAAACACTGATTTAAAAGATCTATAAAACCTTTATTTATAGTAGCAAAGCAAGTACTTAAAGATAATTCTCTATTCCTTCTACTTCATCTCCTTTCTTCTTAATTTCACTTGTATTCCAATAATCTTTCTGCATAAGCCATCTTTCCTTTTGTTGTTTGTCAAAGCCTTAAAAATCATTAATATATTTGATAGGAAAACCTATCTATATATATGAGGCTGGAGAGACATTTACTATCTTATTACATAGACTGAGTACTTAGATGACAATACAAAATTGTGGCTAACAGGTACTTTTAGTCTCTTCTTTCTCACTATCTTCATTTCATGAGCATTTATCTACATTTTTTCTGACTAATTTCACATTCAGGCTCTCTTTGGTCTTGTTGCTCTTTAATGTCTAGTTTGTAAATTTACCTTGATTTATATTATCTATAAAAAGGTATTATCATATCCTGTTTTTCCCAGTTCTTAACATTGTCTGTACTGGTCTTCAATCTTGTTCAATATCCTTTTTTTTTTTTTTTTTTTAAGGAGGTGTCAGGGATTGAACCCAGGACCTCATACATGGGAAGAAGGTGCTCAACCACTGAGCTATACCCACTTCCCTTGTGCATTACTTTTAACAGTCTTCCAACTAGATTTTTGCATTTGATTTCAGGGGTTCTTAACCTTTTTTGTCCCATGGATCCCTTTGCCAGTCAGGTGATAACCACAGACCCCTTATTAAGTCCACTCTATAATGTGTATTATTTAATAAATATATCACACCTGCACCAACATGTCCCCACAAGAATAATGTTTTTTTTGAATTACAATTCAAACTCACGGACCCCTTGTTAAGAACCCCTGAATTAAATGGAATTTTTAAAATTTCTTCCATGTGGCTTTATTCTTCATTCTCTTCAACACATTACCAGTTTAAGGATTTGCAATACTTTTTTTAGTCAGTAAATTACCTTTACTATTCTTAGGTACAAGATGATAGTTTTATTATTACTAAAACTAGTGATAATCCATTTAGAGTTCAGAATACTTCTGCTTTCTATAATGTACAGAAAAAGATGGTACATTCTTGAGTTAGAATTCAGGAATCCAATACAACCTGCTTTTTGATATATAAGAGTTAATGTAATTTAAAGTATATTCTCAAAGGAGAAATAAATAAATAAAATTTAACATTATTCAAAAAAATTACATCTTAACAGAGATTACCCTTAATGAATAAGGAGGATGCAGCATGCTTTTCTAAAAAATAATATATACCAGTTGAAGCATTAATGATTTGATTAAATACTTTTCCCAAAACTGAGTGATTCCTCACCTTCTCTGACTATTAAATAAAATAATTATGTGGTAGCACGGTTCTGAATCTTTTATCTTATTGAAATATTCAGCACTTTTAAAATGAATTGAAAGGCTCCCATATATTTGCTCTTGTGTATGGACACCTACAATGAATTTTCACAAAACGGAACAAGTTACCACATATCAATTTACCTCATTTTGGAAACAAAATCTGGTTATTTAGTCTCTGGTACTGAGAATAACTTTATTTTGCTTCTCTGCAATAATTTTTAATATAGAAAGTATATTTTAAGGCACAGTGGAGTAATATGAATTAAAGTGGAAGGAGAGAAGCTGAACATTTAGCTAAGCACTTGATTTACATCTTTTATTTATTTTTTTAGCTGAACTCTTGAGAAGGTAGTTTGTCTCTTGATAGTTCTTTTTCTATACTTTGCTAGTTAACAGGATCATTAGAATGATATACCTCATATTCAGTCTTTCTATAAAAAGGGCAATCAGAACAAGGTGTGCCCCACTGAAATGACACAAAAGATGAAGACATTAAGATCAGTCACTACATATCAGTACAACTGCTATAAAACAGAATTGAAAAAAAGGAATTGACACAGTGACATTAGATAATACAACTTTCAAAGCACGGAACTTTCAATTTGACCCTAATTTAATACTATGTCCTCACCATATAGACCTTAGTAAGCCTCCGTTTTCTAGTTTCAATTTGATTGAAAAAAAAAAAACAAAAAAAACTTTTCATGATTTCTAGGGGAGAGCATGACACTAAAATATACATTATCATTAGAATCATTTTATGGGTTTCTAGTATAACGTTTCCGGTGTTTAGACTGATTTAAATATAAAATTCATAGTAAACTTATTTATTTTAAAATAGTAGAATGATTTCTGGGGTGACTATGGATGATCTTCCAAATTCCATAAGGATTTAGAAGACATAGACATTGAATAGAAGAACTAAGCTCAAAAGAAAGAAGTAGAAAAATGAGACACAATATTAATTTCTCTCTCTGTTTATCTATCAGAATTCTATGACTGATACATATAAAAACCACCTGGACTTCAGTAATCAGAAAATTAATATAGGAAATATACATGATTATGTATCATATGTAATTAAAAACAAGTTGAGAAATCACAGAATATCACTCATTTTATTCTACTTTTTATAACAAAGCTATTACAGCAATATGAATTAAATGTATGCCAATAATCTAAGGATAAGTAAATCAGGAGCTTAGAGTCATAGGAACTTATTTAGAAGCCCCAGGAATTGTAAGTCAGGATTAAATAGAAGCATAAATTGTCTACTGCAATAATTTACCTTTACTTCTTTACACCATATACCATATACCATATTAGAGAATTTTCCTTCCAGTTTTCTTGAAAAGATACGTTTGGCAGAGGGATCAAACATCCCCAACGTCTGAACTGTCACAAAAATATTATTGTTAGCTTTTCCTATATAATAAATGCATGGGAATGAGTGGCTATAATAGGTTATTTTCTTTCAAAGTGTTATCTTGATCATATTAGTCTTTATCGCAAGTGTTTGTAAGATGTTTAATGACAGTGTCCTGTTGAAGATTGTTACTGCCTAATTTTCTTACTTTTAAACAAAAAATGATACTTTATAATAATTCCAAAAGAGTCTACATTAAGAGAAATCTATTAACTCAGAACAAATGTATCTACTTGCCAGATTACCTACAATGACACTCTAACATTGATCATTTTCCTTTACAATTGCAATTGAATCAAGGACCCACCCCTTGGATCCAGTCCATAATTTATAATCCTGCTGAACACCCAACAAGGTGCACAAGACACAGTCAGTAGAAACGCTCCAAATGAATTCTTATGAAAAGAGTCTCAGAAAATTATATAATTGTGTAAGAAACACTGATTTTGAAAAGGAAGTTTTTATTTTGCATTGGGGCCAAAATGTTATCAAACAAACCACAATGTTAGTCAGTGTGGCTTAAAGGTCCTCCAACCTGCCAATGTAATCTTTATTTCATAAATGTGAGCATGAAGCCGCAGCTAGGAAAGAAAAAGATAGGGGGGAAAGAGACAGAAAGGAAAAAAGATGGAAATGAGAGGACAAACCAATCAGATTTGGAATTACCAGTCAGAAGTTTAGGGAAAAAAAATCACCGAGTGAAATCGTACATTTACTCTGAGAGAGTATCCTTTCACATTGCCTTCTAGGTGATCTCTGAGCTCCTCCAGCTTTCGATGGAGCTACATGTAAACATCAGAAAATGAAATGAAAAAGCAACTTGTTCTCTTTTCAGTTTTCCTCTTTTTCCTTTTAAAAATAAGATCATAGCATTATACATTTCTCACTGCCTTTGGAAAACATTTCAAAACATTAAAGTTCTTTGAAAAACATAAAAACACATGTACAATAAACCTATGACTTGGAAGTCAACATTTAATTTTGTTTAATTAAAATGTCGTACCCCCCACCCCCCAAGCATTAGGGAAAAAGAAATAATATAACTATCCTTATAATCACCTACAGATTCAATTTAAAATTTTTCTATTTGGTAGAAAATGGAGTAAAGATATTTAAAGATTATGAAATTTGCCTTTTCTTTCCATTACATACTTTCTGAATTAAGGCCATATTCATTTTAAAATAAACTGATTGAAACCTAAAATGTATCTTTTATTCTTAAACATAACTATAGGTGTATATTCATACTCACACTATATATATATATATAAACAATAAATATATAATTATAAATTGAAGTTCTATACATCCAAAACTGAAAGTAGGATAATTGCACACACATGCCCATGCACACAATCCAGTTGATAGCAGATGGTGCTGCAGTTATAGATGCCATTTTTCTCTTTATTTTACTATTAATAATTTTCAAAAAGGTGTCTTGCACTGTACTGTCTCACTTAAATCTGAGTCATAATTCATGGTCCAAAAATAATGGATTCATCCTCCCTTCAAGACAAAGGTAAAATATAATACCTCACAGGCAGACAGTGAGGAATGCTGCTGATATATAATCAGGATATACAAAATCATATTGCCTTACAGAGTAATCTTAAAGTGCCTATTTTTTTTTTTTTTTTTTTGATATAGGCATAGAGTCAGCATTTCCCATCCCTTCTGATTATCTTTAGTGAAATGACATTTTAGTAAAATAGCTACTAACTATAAAGCAGTGTTAGAGAATAGAGAGGATGGCTTGTCTGGAATAAAGGACACAAACATACAAACCTTCCTCCATGTGCACTCATATGTGTGCACACACACAAATAAATAAACAACAATAAAATAGTAAAACGAAGAAGTCAGAAGAGGCAAGGAAAGGAAAGAGTCAGAAATTAGTGCTTCATAAATTGCTAAATGGAAATAAATTGGAAGTGTGTAAAATTTTGAAATGACTGTAGTAGGTCTCAAAATGAATTTTGGGATATCTTAGTGCTGTGAATTATCTGGTATTTAGATTAATTTAACTATTGCTGTAAGGAAAATGGGGTTGAGATTTTGGGGGGATTCTTTTGCATATATTTAGAATTCTGTAAAGTTTCTAACTTACATTTATGGTACAGCATTAAAAGTCATCAATGGCTATATCTGCATTTCTTAAGGGTACTAATTTGCTTACCTTTTCATTGTGATTAAATGTTAAGAATACTGAGTGCCCAAGATATGTTAACCAAATGTATATATAGCACCTAGCAAACTAGGCCATCAAATCCAAAATCTTTAATTGTATATTAGCAGATTATATATACAAATGGGCAACATTTAGATATGTATCTATTTATATTGACTGTTAAATCAATTGTTTCAACTTTAAAAAAATAAAAGGGAATTAATTACTATTAGTTAGGTGTGGGCTCATTTTATTAGCATAATATAAAATTCCTTTTCTTTCTAATTCTTAGGATTACATGTATTAAATACATGTTATTAACTCATAATAATTATTTCTCTGGAACAAACTACAAATGGTAATGTTACTAAAATAACATTTAATTACTTTCTTACAAAAAAAGTAAAAGGGGGATATAATATTCTAAAAATTAATATTAGTTCTTTGTGTAAGAGGAACTTAACACATAGTCAGTGACATCAATCAGAGGAACGGTTTACTCTAGGACCCCAAATTATAGGCACCTTGAATGAGGCAGTTGCCTTTTTCCTTGTTTGTGGTGCCATTTAAAGCTAGTTATTTGGCAGCTTGCCTTCAGCTGGTTGCTCTATGTGTAGCTGAAACAAAAAAAAAAACCGATATGACCCAACAGCCAATAAAAATATTGAAATAAAAAAAAATGGGATGGTGAAAAATGGAAAAAGCCCCCTCCCTCCCACCACCCTCCAAAAGGGAAGAAGTGTAGGCTATAGACGAAATCTTGCCAAAAAATGTTAGAAACATATTTACTTTGAGGGATCCAACTCTACTAGCAACTCCTTTGCTTTCATCCGGCCGTCTAATTTGCTACAATGAGGGAAGATGGGTAAAAAAGACAGAATAAAGAAAAAGTGAACTTAAAAAATTTTCTATACATTAGTAAGTAATACATGCAAAAACATAACTGATTCTTTGAGGTAACTCTTAGGAGGCCTAAGATTTAACTAACACAGAGGATGTTAAGACATGCTCTGCAAATAGACTGGTCACTAGAATTCAGTCTTCATTAGTTATAGCACTATTCCTGAGATGAGGAAATGGGCACTTACTTTGTTATCTTAGGGACTTCTGATGAAGCAGTATCTGGAGTAGTATTACATTTGCACTTGGCTTACAAAAAATAGAGAGTGACAAATATACCTAGGCGGAGAACTTTGTCTCTTTCAGTGTTTTAGCATCTATTCCATTGTAATATCAGAAATCATCAATGATATGCCTGGAAATATGAATGTTCTCTAAGGGAAAGGTCAGTCCTGACAAGCATCATTCTTCATAGGTGACAGAGTGAAGTACCTCTGCTTGCTGACCCAAGCACTGAGGTTGTTCAGCTGTCACTGAAATTCCCAATTAAATAATTGTGCTGCCCAACCAGAAAATTTTAATGCCAGACCAGTGTTATAAATATTCATTCCTCAAAGCTTTCTGCTATTTCAGTTGAATTCCAGCAATATAGGGGAAATGAAAAGTAAAACTGCTATTTTTTTAAAGGTGTTTCACATCACTATATAAATGAGGGAAGGACGATTCTCAACACAAGGTGTTTTATTAGATTAGATAAAAACTAGAAATTCTTTTACTTTTTTAGTAGAGCTCTAGTAAGAACTACTATTTTTGGTTAAAGAGAGAGGTAAACCAAACCAAACCAAACCAAACCAATGAACAACAAAAACAAAAACCCCAAAAAAGAAAAACAAACAAAAAAACATGGGAAGGAAGCTTCAGAGGAATTGATTTTATACTATGGATTCCTGAACTTGCAGGGTGATGGTTTCAATTCAGACCAGCATAGATCAAGATTAGCTGTGATTTTCTTGGTTGTAATAGGAGACAGTAGAAGTAGTATCAGTATGGTGAATTCCCAGTGTTAAAGTCCTCAGGAAATATAAGAAACCCAACCATGCTACAGATTGTCTTACCCCTTTAAGGCCCCTTTTCTGGCATCTCTGACAGCATATGGAGACTGCTGAGGAATAATACTGAGAAAATTAACTTTTTATTTAGAAAAAAGGCATCTTGGTACATAAGAATCAACTTTTGGTTATATTTGATATAAATAGTTTTTACTAATTCTTCAGCATTAATCAAATATTATGCCCAAAAGATAATCACCAATTCTTACTTTTCTTAATCAAATAGGATTCTCAACTTCAGAAACAATGATTACTGAACAGAATGTTGACACTTCTTCAGATATGCCTCCAGATGAGGAGTTTACAGTATCAAGTCATTCTCTTGTGCTAATTTCTTTGATCTCGGAGAACATCTTCATATCCAAAGCTGTTTCCTATCTTAAATGGAGTCTCACAGTATCTTGATTGTAAACATAGACTTGGTAGTTTCCTATACAAAATAAGGAGTCTAATGCCTCTTGTTGCTTTCTGAAGACTTGTACAAACTGTGAAGACTTTAAAAACTGCTACATAGTAACAAGTGAACACCATTTTCCACATTGCCTATTATTTCTAGTAGGCTTTTCAGTAAGGATTTTACATATGGTAATATCATATTTCTTAGGCAAAGATTACATTAAGTCAAGAAACAAGATTGCATAGGAAGTTAATGATGCATCTAGATACAAAACCCACAGTTTCTGTTTTCTAGTTTAAAGTTGTATTTTCTTAATAGGTGTGGAAATAAATGGGCTAGAACAAAATTGATGCTTGTAAGAGGATATACATGTATATGTAAATGTTTTTGTCTATCTCTAGAGAAAATTTTTTATTGATTACTATATTTATATACATAAGAAATTTTTCCTATGCAATGTCGATTCCAAATGTAACTGCAAGTAAAGAAATATAAAGAATGAATTAAAAGAAGAAAAAAAAAAGATATTCACTACCCAACTCTGAAAGAGAAAAGTAGGCCATAATACAGAGACAGTTTGGGAGCAGACAACTCATCTGTAGATGCTTGACATCAATTTTCTGTACACAAATCTATCTTTGAAAATCTGAAGCTATCGTAAGAAAATCAATGTTGTTTACAAAGCCAGAAGTTGTTGTAATCAAGTTTCATGTGTTTCTTTTTTTGTGTGGCTCCTAGAATTGATAATAATAATAACTAATATTGAAAATTTCCAGAAGGAATTTGAAAAAGATTTGTCAACTAAACTAAAAATTTGACAAGTAGGGAAAACTGGCATCAATATTTTAAAATTCTCATTTAGTCTAGTTAATCTCTTGTGAATTATGATGGAGTAATACAAATAAAAGAAATTCACAGCTAATCCAAATGCCTGCTTATTATTTTTCTTTGATAAGAACATAAAAGAAATCACAAAAGATTAGCAGCTGGATAAGGTGACTCAATTTACTCCTCCTGATAAATATAAGGACTTTCACATTGTTGGCTAATTTTATAGGTAATTCCTTTGAGGTTAAGTATTCTGTATCAGTAACAGAGGTTAAAATGTAAATGTTTTATATTACATATAGGATCACTGCAATATAAATGAAGTCTGAGAGTCGGATGCAGAGAATTGGGACTATGAGTCATTTGATATTATTAGTTTATTTACACGTGATGAAAACTGAAATGTTAGTGGCAAAACAATGTCATCATTAATCATTTTTGACAAAATTCTTTGTCAAGTATTTCAAAGAAATTGTAAAAAATACTAATGAGAGGATAACAAACCATTTCAATCTAGTCATCCTTTCAGTTAGAGTATATTTAACAAGATATCTATTAAAAATAGACTGAAAATATTACACTGTATGACCTCATTTGCAACATTTCGAGAATCTGTCTTTGGGGATTAATTACTGGGAAATCTATTCTCAGGGATAACCAAATCAGTGAAATTACTCTGCTATTTTAATTGACAATGTTGACTTTTACCAGAAGGTTGAGATCCTGGAAAGCAGTGTAGGTTAAGAAGTTCCCCACGCTTTGTGTTACGAAGAAAGTTTTAACTTCCCCTTAGCTTGACTAAATTTAAAACAGGCTTCTCCATGACTCTAGGCCCCTGATCTTCCTCACTCTAGCCCTTACAGAATTCAGACAGAATATGTTCCATCTGGCCTTAACAGTAAACTCAGTCTCTAGTACTTTTCCACTAGTTCACTTCAATTCTTAAAAAGCCTGCTGTCCTTTCTTTCAGTGGAGTTGAATTCAGATTTGGTTTTGGGCTTTCTCTCTTATTGTAATAGCCTTCTGACCTCTCTCTCTTCCATATTGCCTATAGCTTTGAATAAAGTCATCCTTTGCTGTTTAACATTGTCTGGTGCAATTTTTTTTCTTTGATAGTTCTCACTTTTTTACTAAGAGTTTGGGTTCTTGAAATATCATGAAATAAAGAAATTGTCTGGATACTAATTCAGTATGTGGTGGTGGCTCTCTCTGATTCAGCCCAATTTTGCAAACAAACAAACAAACAAAACCCCTAAAAATAAAAAAAACCATGTTAAAAAACCATTTTACATTGTAAAACCATTTCCACTGTTAATAAGATAGGAAACTATCCAGCCCTACCCTCACCACTTTGGCCAAAAATAAGTCATTAAAAATGTTATATTATTATTAAAAAAATATTTTGGAGTAGAAAGTTAACTTTATATTAATTTCTAAAATAAAATGAGACCTTTAAAGAAATTCTGAGCTTGTGGAAGTCACATTAAGGTAGGTTTCCATATCACTGGGGGTATGCATTCACACTTCTCTTTAGTTACAAGATGTTTGGTGAAAATTTTTGAGAATTTATTTTTGTGTGTTTTAAAACATTTTTTATTCATGAAGGAACCGAGGCTTAGAAAGGTTCAGTGACTTTCTGAAGACATGTCAATTAAAAAAAGAGAAAAAACCCAGCATAGTTGGCCTTAAATTCTCTTGCTGTCAGGTTTTTAAATTAAATTCAGTCTCTTGCCTATGGAATAATGTAGATATCCCCCTTATCCTACTAACAATATATTTTATATTGATTTAGATTAAGATGATATAGGTTAAAAACATTCTGTTTGTCCTAAAGACTGAGGACTGAACTGTTTTTTTTTTTTCTTTCTTTTGTCATATAATTTACTTTCAGAACTAATCTGAGAGACAAATCTTTTAACCCTATTTTATTCATTTCACCATGTCAACTGCTGCTGCTTCTATTTTTTAATACGGGTGTTAATGAAAGGAAATAAAAAGTTTTCTAATAAATTGTTTATCTTCCAACTGATATCACTATGTATATACTGGTACAAATATAGGTTGTTTCTGGTAGTTATGATCTGGAGGAGTAGATTTTTTTAAAAAGTTTTGCTTGACAGCTCAAAATTTAAACAACCTCCTGTATATAAAGGAATATTTTTGGGGGTTCTCCTTTATATTTCACTTCACTATTTATCAGCCCTTTGAATAAAACTGGTGCCTCATCATAAAATTATTTTATTTTGTGATTTATTAAGGCAAAGGAAAAAGAGGGAAGAAAGAAATGAAAGAACTGATTATTTATATAAGTGTTTCAAGGAAAAATAAACACCCTAATGAGTTTCTGGAGGGCAGGCAATATGATTATAAAAACTAAACCAATAAAAGGATAGAGAAGATACAGGAAATAGTTGCAGAGAGTAATGAAGAAATAAAATAAAAAAAAAAACAGATCTTAGTAGCAAGTCACAGATTATCTGCCCCTTCAAACATTTTTATCTTTAGGAAATCCTTTATATTAAAGACACTGAGTTCTCATGTTTATTAAATTTGCAACTATTTATTTACTTTTTATTTTATACATTCATACTTCTAATTCTTATATTTCTATAACAGTTTTGACTCCAAGATAATGCAGTCTATACAAACTTAAACTTTTAAACAAGTTATTTCTTTCCCAATAATCAGAGAATAATTCAATCCATGTTCCTTGTTTCCAAACTTGTCTAAAAAGAAATTATGAAGTCCAAAGTTATGGTATAAAAGAGTTATTAGACACTTTAAGTTAGATAACTTTTAAATAGTACATATGTTAATAATTACTTATTACTTGTGTATGAAACAGAAAAAATGTTTATCTTCCATACCAACATTGAAATATGATATAATCAACCAAGATTAGCCATAAAAGATTGGTGTAGCCTGGACATAAAAATGCTCTGGTTTAAATACATCTATAAAAACAACTACAATTGGCTTTATGCAGATTTGCTGCTAAAAATCTGAAAAGTAAACTAAAGACATCCCTGTCATCACCGGCCCTATCTAAATAACAGAACACAACACAACAAAAATATTTTTCTGGTTTTAAAAACAATGTTGGTTGTAAAATAATCTATGTTTCTACTGCTATGTAGCCTTGTTTATTACTTTTTTAACTACATACTTTATTTTGAGAATTTTCCTATGTCATTAAATATACTGATTTTTAAGGGCAGTTCATCACTCATATTTTACACAAGCTATTTAAATATAGACATTAAGGTTATTTCTAATTTTTCACTAATATGAATAATGTTATGGTATACCACCTTGTACATAAGTATTTGGTATACCATCTTGTACATAAGTATTTAGTGGTTTCTCTAATAATTTCCTTTTGATAAGTGTCTGGAAACAAGATGATTGGTTAAAATGTAAGAAAAACATGTAAAGTTTCTGATATACACTGTAAAGTTGTTTTTTTTTAAAGATTTTATTTTTATTTATTTATTTATTACCCCCTTGCTGCTTGTGCTTGCTGTGTCCATTTGCTTTTGGCGTTTTTCTGGGTCTGCTTGCCTCCCTTTGTTGAGTCATCTTCCTGCCAGCTTGCCTTTACCAGGAAGCCGGAGGAATCAAACCCGGGGCCTCCCATATGGTAAATGGGAGCCCAACCAATTGAGCCACAGCCGCTTCCCTGTAAAGTTGTTTACTTGAAAGGTTATACAAATTTATATTCTTATAGTATGAAGAGGAATGCTCACGTTACTCTTCACTATAGCACTGATGCTTATTATTTAAAATAGTTATTTGAATGCAAAATTTGCAGTTTTGAATTTTTAATAGATTTCTAGTAAAAGGGTACATTTTTCCCACATATTTCTTTATAAATGTATCTTTTTCATGAAATGCCCTTATCTATCCTTTACCCCTTCTATTTTTTCCCCACAAAATTTATAAGAGCTCTTTGATGGTGCCAATGCTTTATCTGATAGATTTGTTGCAAATATTTTTTTTTTTACATCAGTTCTGCTATAAGCACCTTGAGGGCAGGATTATTAAATCTGTCCCCAATACCTAGCATAGTATTTGAATAATATGTGCTCAAAAATATTCATTAAGTGAGTTTCTGAATTAACCTATTTTCTCTTTAGTAAAAGTAAAATTAGTAGCAAAAGCAGATAATCTTGAAATTTTGGGTGCTAAAATATATGACTAATTTTAGATCTGTATCATTTTACAATATGAATATAAAGAGAATATTTTGTGATATGTTAAACTCATTAAACATATCTTTAAACAAAGTCATGAGTGGGACACGGTTAGTTAATTAAATAGATTTGAATCAGGCCAATATCTAATCAATTTTGTTGCTTAAGTAATGATGGCACAGGTTATTTTTGTTGGGCTGTTTTTGCACAAAAATGTCATAAACCATTAAAAAGTTTATAAGAATCAAAGCTATTATTGAAAGCTAGTATTCTTAATTTCACTATTACTTGTATTTGTATCTTCCTATAACTTGAACAAAACTCTAGTGAATACCAAGAGAAATCAATATTCTATTTACAGAGACGAGCCTGACCTGAATGAAAAAGGCTTTAAATGAAGTTAGAGCATTTTCAGTTGATAATCTCTAACTTTATATACTAGCATGGAATGCAAAAGCTGAAATAAATATAAATCATTCAATATTCATTGGCTATTAATATATATTAATACCAGAGAGGGGGGCTTTTTAGTATAATATTTTTAATATTTATTCAGTTAGTATAGAAAGTTATAACAAAGGAATAGAATTTTGGCTTGCAAGGGACTTAAGAGGCTATTTAATTTAATACCTTGATTTTTATAAATATGGAAACTGAAATCTACTTGTCCTTACAAAGTTATAAAGTAGCAATCTAGGACTCCATATTTAGTGCCTCATAGTATGGTAAGAATTTTACATACTAAATATAGGTAACCTTTAAAACAATTTTGGATCCATAATTTTTAAATATCTGCCAGTAAATCAGTCAAATACAAATGCTAAAAATTGCTTCTTCCAGAATGTCATTAAATTGAATTCATGAAGATGTGAAAATGATCTAGTCCTGGAGCCCATTAAATTATGGGGAATCATGGGCCTAAAAATTCTGCATATAGTTTCAACAAAGGTAGAATTAACACAAGGTGCAAAATTTGATTAGGAGAAGACTAAAATATTTAACTTCCAGAAGATTATCTACAGCATTGCATTTAAAACTGAGAAACAGGAAACAATTAAAATATCCAAACTAGGGGGATGGTTAAAAAAAAACAAAACTATGCAATATCTATAAATTAGAGTTCCAAACAATAGTCAATAATAGTGTTGTAGAAGATAATTTAAAAACATGTAAAGATGTTTATGATGTAGGAAGATGTTCATATTAATAAGTGAATGAGATACGTCAAAATATAGACAGCAGTTAACAGGTAATTTAATCCTTAAAACAACCTTATGAGGCAAACAGTACTATTATTTTCCACTGTATAGATGAAATAAATAAGGTGACAGAAGTAAAGCAACTTTCTAAAAGCTACACAACTTGATACAGCTGAGATTCATGTTCAGGATTGTCAGACTCTGCAACCTGAGCTCTTAATCACTACCTTCCCATTATGATTCATTTATTTAAAAATTTTATAAAAAATTATTTGAATGCATGGAAAAAATAATGGAATGATACACAACAAAATGTTAACAGTAGCTATTTATGAAGGGTGGTTTTATAAGAATTTTTCTTTTTGCTTATATGAGTTTTCTAAACTTTTCAAAATAATAAAACAATAAAAAGATACCATGCTACTTAGTTATGAAACTGTTAACTTTATAATTAATAATTTGTCTGTTTTGGTCTATCCCCTCAGGCTTACTTGTTTGCAAATTCAGATGACAGAGTGGTAATTATGTACTTCACAATTACTTTTCTTCAATGATGAGAGTAGTTCTATGAACTGAATGTTAAATAATTGGAAAAGGATGGGGGAATTCCACTTTCAATTACCATTGTATGTAAAGGCAGAGGGGACAATTAACCAGATGAAAGAAGATACAGAAATTAATGTAAAATCCTGTATACCTAGCAGAATGTAATAGAAAAAACAAAATAATTTTAAGCTCAAAATTAGTAGGTAAAATATTATCTAGTTTCAATTTTAGTTAACTATGAAATAATCTACTATATTGGGTAGTGTCATTCTCATTAGAAAAGAAAGAGAAAAATCTTTTATTTGAAATTTCAAAATTCTGTTTGACTATCAAACTAGAATTAATAACAAACAAATGTTATAAAGGAGGAGAAACCAGACCACAATGAACTAGAGCAGAAATAACATATTCAAATGCCTATAGGAGCCAGGCATTTAATATAAATGAGCAATATAGCCTGAGGGTTCCAAAGAATGGCAGCTGAGTACTGATATAGATCAGTGCTGGTTAGCAATATTGATCTGATTTTTCAGGGCTGAAATTTTGTATTTTATTTGAAATCTCTCAACTTTTAACTGTTTCAAATTAATTTAAAAAATTTAAGAAACACCAAATGAACCATCCCCAATCATATCCCCAATAAATATTATCTGACAGCAACTAGGTTATTACTTAAGAGGGTTCTATGTATACCTATTAGTAGATAGGATATCATGGGGAAACATTAGTTATTATCCAAATATAGAAGTAGCAATGCATTCAAAGTAGAGTTAGTTGGAAATTACAATTTCTGGCAATGTATTTTCAAAAGACTTCATGAAGTCTTCTCTCATTCTGAATCAGGGAGGAGCATCTTAGTTCCCTGCCATATAATTAATATGGATCACAGAGTCAGGGTGAACCATTTACAATGCTTAGCCATGTTGGTGGTCAGTCACATAAAATGCATCAGGTCTTTGGACCAAGAATGCCATTGTGACATTGTCTCTATGGAAAAATATGATTCTATGTACAGAAATTTTTGAGAAACAAAGGCCAGTTTGCTCATTTGATTACACTAGTGGTTCTTTAAGTGTGGTCCACAGACTCATGAGGGTCCCTAAGACGCTTTCGGGGGTCCAAAAGGTCAAAATTGTTGTTATAAATAGCATTAAGACACTATGTGCCTTTTTTGCTATGTTAATATTTACACTGATGGCACAAAAACAATGGTGGCTGCAACTGTTGGCGCTTTAGTACAAATCAAGGCAATTGTATTCTTAACTGTCATGTACTCAAAGTTAAAAACAAAACAAAACAAAAAAACAGCTTCATTTAACACTGTCCTCAATAAAACAGTCACTGTAAGCCTGACAGTTTTCAATACTAAAGACTTTTTAAAATGAGGTCAGTAGTTAAATTAATGAAGATGATTTTTTGATACAATATAATGAAATATGTCAACATTTGAAAGAACTTAAGTTTTCCAGAAAACCAAAACATGTGCTCTAAAATCATGCCCTGGGTAAAAGATCCATTTAAAATGCAGGATGGACCAATGGATTTTCATATAACAGAGTATGGAATGGTACTTGACAGTATGCACATTGCAACAGTGCAACTAAACTTTAAGAGACTCAATTGTAAAGTTTTGGTGTATCAAAGAATATCCACAATAATCTGAAAATGCTATTAAAATATTCCTCCCTTTTCCAACTACATATCTCTGTGAGTCTGGATTTGATTCGTCATATTCTTCAACCAAAACGACATATCACAAGGGGCTGAAGACAGATGCGAGAATCCACCTGTCTTCTATTAAATCAGACAGCAAATATTTGAAAAATGTAAAACAGTGCCTTTTTTTACAGTTGATTTTCTTTGTTTTGGAAAAGATAGTTTTTTAAAAATAAAAATATGTCATTTATGCTAATATGTAAAGGGTCTATTATTCTTACTATTAAAAATTATTAAATATTTTTAAAAGTTCTGTTTTAATTTCTAATACAGTAAATATTGGTAGATATATTCCACATAAACAGAAGCTACTTGGGATACTTACTAATTTTTAACAGTACAAAGGGGTCCTGAGCCCAATAAGTTTGAGAACTGTTGGATTTGACTCAAACACTATTGCTTAACATCTCCTAGATGTTTAATGTAGACTTACTGACTTTGTTTAGGCTTTTAAAAATAGTGGAAAATAATTTGGATGCCCCAAATCAGTGCCTTAATTTAGGCTGGAATTACAGCCACTTCATGGCATTCTCTAGAGAATTGGGAGCCTCAGGTATAGAACCAACAAACTAGCCAGATGAAAAAATCATCTTGGGGTTCACAAAGGAAAATAGTGACAATCTGAAATAGTTTGTGAAAACTAACATTACTAGGAGAAAATCTCACAGAGAATATTTTCCTGATATTGGATCAATGATGTCATTTTTATATGTAAAGGAAATCATACTTCCTTCAGACATGCACATTAAACACTGTGAGTTGTGGGGCATATGGAAATCCATATTTTTTATGTAACATATTTATAATCTAAAGTTTCTTTAAAAAATAAATTAAAAAAAAGAAACACTATGAGTTAAAATGATTTATTATTTATCCAAAGTAATATAAATTTTTTGGCTCAAAGGACAACAGAAACTTACAAAAGAGTCATAATTCTGGATTCTGTCTGAATATAAGAATAGACATTAATGTATTAAATGAATATATACCTCATACAAAATATTTCAATACATATACTTTTTAATTGCTATATAAGTTTAGTTCAAGTAAATATTATAGTGTAGTGTTGAGGGAAAAAATTAAATTGCTGTTCAGTTTGGGCACAAAATTTTATTCTAACTTTTAAGGTTAGAATACTTTTAAGGTATAAGGGAATATGTGACATCTGTTATAGAATTATTCTTTCTTACTTTTGGGGGGACTATTACCATTTTAGAACTTGAGTTTTCTAGATATTGCCTACTTTTCTTCATAAAGAATCTACATACTATTTGGCTTCTTTGGTTTAAACACTATTTATTTAGGGAAATAAAAGATTAAATTTCCAAGCTTGTTCTTAAAAAGACACTTAGAAGGAGTGAATATCAGTCATCAATTTTAGTCAGATTTCATCAAAAGAAAACATGTGATATAAAAGAGAAATGACTCCCCCCCACACACAATAAAATTTTACATCATTTCAGAAAAGAAATATCAGTTGGAGACAATGCCATTTTATGGAGAGTTGTTTAGAAAAGATGGCTGTCTCCATTAGATTGTGATGAGCATCCTCTTAAATGTGCTCTCC
>JAQZBX010021677.1:0-32105 GCA_029593785.1 Cabassous unicinctus
TATATATATACGTATATATATCAAGTGGTTTTTATTGGTTGATTTGGATCTATCCCATCTCTTTCCTCTTAGGTATTGAGGCAGCCTAATACTTTAGTTGAGAAAGTCTTTCCCGTACTTTGAAGGCCAACTCTAGGCCCTCCTAGAACAGAGCTGGGAAGAGGGTAGGGGCCCAATAAATGTGTAAATCTGGGACAACTTTGTTCCTGAAACACACACGTTAGAGATGTGCAGGCCACTTGCAGAGCGAGGGCGACACCTTGGACTAAAGGGGAAGGAAATGGAAAGAAAATTGAGATCCCACAAATCACACCCACAGCCAAGTCATCCCCAGGACCCAGCACTCCGCTTGTGCATTGTAAGAGTTCAGTGAGAGTGCAATGAAAGTGCAAAGGAAAGAGAGAAAATGTGGCAGACATACTTCCTCTAGGAAGCACATTTTCACACTACATCAACTGGCAAGCAAGTAGAAAAGTGAGGTTCTATGACCAGAAGAACCTTTGAAAAAGGGAGGTCAGTTTGTTGCTCAAATGGCTTCAAGTCAATGCCAGGTGCCAAGGTCTCTGGCAGTTTCATTTGTAGGTCGGGGTCTGTGTTGGCTTGTTTCAACTCTCCTTTCTTCCCTTTGTGTCCTTTCTCGTGTGAATAGCTTTAATTATTTTTAATCAGTGGGACAAATATTCATTGTAACAAATATTCAATATTGAGAATCCACAAAATTTTTTTTATTATTCTTAATGTAACAAATACTCAAAGTGACAAATAGAGTAGGCGAAGGAGAGGAAGAGGGAGAGGGAGAGGGAGTGGGAGAGGGAGACGGAAAGGGAGAAGGAGAGAGATTGATTTGATTATGAAATACGGCAACCCCCCTGGCTCAGCCTTTCTCTCCCAGTAGTTCTACTTCCAGAGGCAGTATAAACATATAACTTATTATTTCTGGATTGATCAGCCTCAGACAGTATCTATTAATTCTCTGAGAAGGTTATCAGAAACTTCAACAGCAACTTCTATAACAATTTCTGACAAGTAACTAAGTCTATTCAGTCCTGACTCTAACCACCCGGGGTCAGTCCAGACCCCACAGGTTCAGGGCAATCCTCTAAGAGATGGTCCTTCAGGCACCAGTCGCAAGTTCAGAGGTTCCCAGGCCTGCACTGCTGACCAACTGGATACAGATTCTGGGGTTTCTACCACCCCTCAGGTTCCATAATTCCTTGGAACAACTCACAGAACTCACAGAACTCACCAAAAGTGCTATACTTACTATTATCATTTTATTCCAGTAAAAGGATACAATTCAGAAGAAGCCCAAAGAAGAGGTGCTCTAGGCAAGGTCTTGGAGGGACTCACATACAACCTTCCCTGTCCTCTCTGCACCTTTCTGGAGCTTCAAGGGACCTGGGTTTCCATGGAGTCTCATTATTTAGGCATGAGTGATGGAGTTGATGTGGTTGAACTCAATCAGCCCATCAGATGTGGGGGAGATGGGCTGATATGGGGTGGCTCAAAGCCCCAACCCCCTAATCACCTGGTTGGTCTTTCTGGTGGGGCCAGTCCCCACCCTAAGGCTGCAGGTGTGGCTGCCCCTCCTTGTCATCTCCTTAGCCTTGGAACTACCAGGTGTGGTGCTGGGCCCACCAGGAGGAACAAAAGGCACTCCTACATGGGAAATTCCAAAGATTCAGAGGTTGCTCCCCCAGGAACTGAAGACCAAACAGGTTTTTCATTGTACTGCACTCCCTATCATGGAAGTAAAGATTTAGTGTTCTTACACCATCTCTGCTTTATTTCCCCTCTCTCCATCCTCTCATTAGCCTACATTTTTGGGGTTAAAATTATACTAACTAAATTTGGTTGATTTATACTATAAATTTTTGTTAAGCCAATATTGTTTTAGTTTTCTAAAGCTGCCAAAAATGCAGATATAATAAAATGGGTTGGCTTTTACAATGGGGATTTATTAACTTACAAGCTTACAGTTCCAAGGCCGAGGAAAACTATCCAAATCAAGGCATCATCAGGTAATACTTTCTTCCTGAAGAACAGCTGCCAGTGATCCTAGACTCCTCTCTCACATGGCAAGGCATATGGCGGTGTCTGCTGCTGTTTCTCCTTTCTCTTCTGGGTTTCATTGCTTTCAGCTTCTGGCTTCTGTGGCTTTCTCTCTTCTCTCTCTGAATTACATTCACTTATAAAGGACTCCAGTAAGAGGATTAAGACCCACCCTGGGCCACACATTAACTGAAGTAACCTAATCAACAGGCCCTACCTACAATAGGATTATACCCACAGGAATGGGTTAGCTTTAAGAACATGACTTTCCTTACATTTTCAAACCATCACAAATATTTAAATCATCATATCTATGTAATTATTGTTTGTTCCTGAGCCAATAGTGTATTATAATTATGTCTCTTTTCTTGTACAACATATTGTTGTTCATGAGGTTTTAATAATTGCCTCATTTCCCAACATTTGCTTATTTTTCTATGTCCCTTCATGATTTTTCCCCCAAAATTTCCCACAGTATTTTTTGAATATCTATAAATAAATTTTCCAAATGCTAAAACACAATTCCAAGCTCTATCACTCTACATATTTTTTCATTAATACGTCTCTCCTGGGCTTTCTGTGCTGCTCCAATCTAGACTGGTTGCTCTTGGGCCTCTATCCAGCTCTTACCCTGGTGTTCTCATCCCCTCTCCCCTGTGTTGGAAACCCTGGATCTCATGGCTTCCTTGTCCTTAGCCTCCTGCTTTGCTAAACTGCATCCCCAAGTAGGTTCCTGAGAAAGGTAATTTTTTCAGTCCTTGCAGATCTGGAAATGTCTTTAATTTACCCTCTCATTGATCATTCATTAGGCTATGTATAGTCTTCCATTTGGAAAATAATTTTCCTCTAGGATTTTGAAGGCATTTTTCTCTGAACTCCAGCTTTCAGTATTGCTGTTGAGAAGTCCAAGACACTTCTAATTCCCACTTCTGTTTAATCGCTCTAGAAAAGTGGTTCTCAAAGTGTGGCAACAGCAGGTTGCTGTTACAAATGCAGTTTCTGGCCCCCACCCAAGACCTACTATATCAGAAATTCAGGGGGTGGGTCCAACAACCTGTGCTTTAACAAGCCCACCAGGTGATTCTGATCTTGCTCCAGTCTGAGAACCTCTGCTCTAGAAGATACTAAAATGTCGCTGGTTTGTGCCTTGGTTAGTGTCTTGTTTTCTTCCATTTTACTGGTATTCAGTAGGCTCCCTGGGAAGTATTTCTTCATATACTGTTACAAGTCACACATCTTCAATTTCTTCTCTTACAATTGAAGAAGAAAACTAGATAGCAAAACTATCCTTGACCAAGTCATTTATACTAAATTTTATTCTTCTTAAGGAGCTTGCTTCCTGTCCTTGACATTAGAAATCATGCTATCCAGCCCTAAAATGATAGATTCAGAATATTTAAGTTTCTGCCTCTAGCACTGAGCTCCATTCCTCGAGTAAGCCACCTGAAATCATAGAACTGGCCTTAACTGGCATTATCAGTTTATGAAGAACCTTTTCTGAAAATTCTCATTTCTTCTTTCAATGGCCAGCAACTACAGATAGGAAAGGGAGAGCAGATAATATTCATTTTGTACCTGAAATTTGAATATATTCACTGAGGAATCGTGATCCCTAAGGAGCTGCAAGGGGGCAGATTATCAACCTCCAGCTTCTCTCCCTCTTCCTCCCCTGGAAAAGCCCTGCTTGCCACCCTGCTTGTGTTCCACTTGTCCTGATTTCGATGCGTAACTTCCAGTCTCTATCATGATTCACAATACAGTAATTACCTATAAAATACATGCTTTTGTATGAGTTTTCAGTGATAAACAGAATAAAATGTCATCAAACAATTCTCCCTCATAGATGTATCATGTCAGCTTATGCCAAGAGCTGATTCACACTTTGCTCAGGAATGCTTTTGTCCAGGAGTCAAGCAAACTATCTTCTCCCAGGGACATATAATAAAAATTGCTTTCCCACATTATATGCTATTGATACTATGTTAACCACTCTTGCATTCTTTTCTTTTCTTTTTTTTTTTTTTAGAGAAGTTATGGGTTTACAGAACAATCATGCATAAGACACAGGATTCCCAAATACCACCCTATTATTAACACCTTGCATTAGTGCGGTACATTTGTTACAACCGATGATAGCCTATTTTTATAATATACTATTAACTACAGTTCATGGTTTAACTTAGGGTTCACTGTTTGTGTTATGCAGTTCCATGGATTTTTTTTTCTCCTGCGTTGTTTGATAAAGAATTTTCCCAAGAAGTTTTTCTTTTTTTCTTTCTGAACATAATCTTTGTCATCAACTTTAACATACTTTTTCAAAGCTTCTCAGGAATCGTGTGGCTTGTATTTGTTTTTGCTATGTGGGATAC
This sequence comes from Cabassous unicinctus, assembly GCA_029593785.1. NCBI lineage: Eukaryota > Metazoa > Chordata > Mammalia > Cingulata > Chlamyphoridae > Cabassous > Cabassous unicinctus. The sequence goes on from JAQZBX010021677.1 coordinate 4,422, forward strand.
AACTTTAAATGTTGCTTCTGTCATTCTGGTTTTTTTTTTCCTAGCGTAAACAATAGATTTTTAATTTTTTATTGGAAAGCATTATTTTGAGCTTTTTCTAGAGAACTCATTAAACTTACCAAAGGGATCACAGGGCCATGAAAATGATGTGTCAGCTTCTATGGTTTCATGCTTCTCCTTGGTAAAGTTTATAGCAGAGAGTACCCTTCTCATTCACAGCTTTCAATGTTAGCTTTTTAAGCAAAATCGTTGCAGTTGGAGACTGCTAATCCACAGAATTGCAAACAAACACATGACTTGCTTTAAGCTACTAATTTGTGGGTTGTTTTGTAATGTAGCAGAAACTAACTGATATGGGCAGGAGCAAGAAAGTCCAGTACTTCATGAGGAGGCTATGTGATGGTGATATATTCCTTATGCTTAGTGCTCAATAATTAGTTGACTGTAAAAGAACAACTACAGTGAATTAAACACAGAACAAACATTAGAGAATCAGAGAATTCTAGAAATGTGAGTGCCCCTAGAGCTCATCCATTCCAAGGCGCCTCTGATGCAGGACATCATGCCCAGCTGGTCCTGTTTGGCCTTATGACTTCCCATGGCAGAGACCCCTCAGCCCTGCTAGTCCACTCCACTTAGAGAGTTCTGATGAGTGGCATGCTCTTTCTTATATCTAGCCAGAAGCAGCAACATTACAGAGGAGGAAGGGATTTTATTTTAGAATAATCCTGAGTCCAGAGGAGATGTGCGGTGAGGGAGAGATACTGAAGCCCCTTTGAGTTCCCCTTTCCCCTCTTGTCCTGTGCTCTGCCCTGAAGAAGCCTGCTAGTTCTCATACTGAGAACCTCTTCCCTTGGGGTGGCCCAGTTAGCTAGTCTGGGATGATCCACGGGTATAAAGCCTGGGAAAGCGGGTTGTCTGTGAGGGAGTGAAGGATGCTGAGAAAGGTAGGACAAGGACATAGCACAGGACCAGTAAAGGAGCAGTGCCCTGTGCTGGGTGTTCCTATAGAAGTGGGTGGGGGCCTCGGTGTGTGGCATGTGAGGATGCCTTGTTGAGTAACCCAGTGTTCCGACACGATTCTCTGTGTTCAGGGGCAACTTGTACAAGCTCTGTGACAACAGGAAGTTGACCCGGGCTGGAGTCAACTACTATCTTCCATGAGTGGGCTTGCCATTCATTCATTCCACAAATATTTCCTGAATACTAGGCTCAGGGGCAGGGAAGGGCAGCAACCAAAAAATGCAAAGTATCTGAACTCATGGAGCCCACGTTCTAGAGGAGGAAATACCCCATAAACAAATTACTATGGAACACAATTTCAGGTGCATAAAAAGTGAGGGAATGGAGAGTGTTTGGGATGCTTTTTTGGATGATGTGGTCAGGAAAGTCTTCTCTGGGGAGGTGACATTTGAGCAGAGTCTTGGGAGGGCAGCAACCATGTGGATTTCTGGAGGGAGCTTTCCGGGCAGAGAGCACAGCCAGTGCAGAGGCCCTGGGGCAGCTGTGCTGTGCACAGCTGAAGGACAGAGTAGGAGGGTGACGGTTGATTGGGAAGCTAGAGCTGGAGAGGCCCTGGGAAGAACTTTCCATTTCAGTAGGATGGGAAGTCTTGGAAGACCCAGGGCAGGAGAGTCAGTTGATCTGCTTTCCATCCATAAAGGATCCTTCTGACTGTTGTGTGGGATACAAGGCTTTGGGGGGCCTTAAAAATATAGAACCTAGAGTTGGCAGCTGGCATAGTGGCTCTGGCCCTGGGACCTGGCCTGTAGCTCAGCCTGTCTGAGTCCCAGAGTTCTTCTCTATAAATGGTGATAATGATAATAACCTCGGCCTCATAGTGTAGTTAGACAATCTAGCCATTCTTTTTTTGAGCACCCGCTGTACTCAGATGTGGTGCAAGCTTCTGAGTGGCAATGAAGATTGAATAAGATATACCTGTCAGAATAATTTTACTGCTATCTATAGTCTGTAGCTTACATTTGGTGTATTTTTACTCTAAACCCTCCTATTATTAACACCATGTATTAGTATTGTATATTTATTATAGTTCATGAGAGAACGTCCTCATATTTGTACTGTTAACCACAGTCCATCATTCACTGTGGGGTTTTGACAATGTTCATGATTTGTAATAGATGCGTCACAACAACGTAAGGTGTTGGTGGTGGGGCGATGTCTGAGAATCCTGTTGGTATACATGGCTGTTCTTTAAAATTTTGAATTTAAAAAAAATGAAAAGAAAAAAAAAAAAGATATACCCATCAGGGCCCAACATGCCACCTTCCCCAGCACAGCCCCATGAAGGATGGGCATCGTTATCTTTATTATTGCTCACTTAGCATCCTGGCCAATGGATGCAGTGCTGCATATCCCATCAAGGGTTACTAACATATTCCAGGGACACGGAGCTACCCGGGTGTCCCCTGTCCCTCCTGGAGACAGAGGCCAGGCTTCTCAGGAAGCTCAGCAGGAGCCCCAGGCTTGGTTTTTCCCTACTCCTTGCTCCCTGGGACTATACTTTTAAAATTTTGTGTTTTCATAAGTGGGTTGCATTTATCTGCCTTGTTTGGGTATATCTCATCCTTTGGCCTATTATTCTTTCAGTGTTGGTTTTTAACCTTTTTTTTTTTTTTTTTTCCTTTATACTCCCACTAAGTCAAAATCTGCTTCCCATAGCTTCAAATGTGGAGAAATACAGAAATAACACTGGCTTCACCTTGCTTGGGCTCCACAACCCAAGGTCCAGAGAGCTCATCACAGGGTACTACTGCTTATCTGCTTTGTTATTAGCACAACCTCAGAAAAAGTCCTGGTAAAGAATTTGAGCTTGGGAGGAATATAACTTTTTAAATCCATGCAAAACTATCGCCTCCCTATCTATTAGGAGACTGTGTGAATGTGCTTAGGAATTAACAAGTTCTGGATCCTGGCCACACTCTTCCTCTTGTGTCAGCGTGGATAGAAAACGCGTATGGCAGAGGTCGCCAGAGTATACTATGAATCATCAGTTATACAAGATCAGGTGTAAATGGTTGAGGATGTTGAAAAAAGAGAGGAATCGTCTGAAGATCTTTTTAGACGTTTTCAATTGCTTCGTGTTAAAACGTGATCTCCAAATAAATTTAAATTGTGCTCATCCCTGCATGTCAGAGTCTGTACAGAAGACGGTAAACAATGTTTAGTAGAAAATTGCTCTGCTTTGTGGGTTCTCCTACCACACAATAAATGAGGTGTAAATAGTTTTCTAATTTAGGGAAAACGGTGAGAAGATTTTTTCCTGCCTGAGGAAAGGAGTTTTATCTTGTGTCAAGGTGATTGGAATGCTTTACTGAAAACAACCTAACAGGAAAACACAGTTCAGAGAACTTCCACGTGAGAAGAACTGCCGGGTGAGAGCTACAAAGAGAGGGCGTGTGTATCAGGTTATATGTGTTACTGCGAGGAAAGAGTCGTAAATAAAGAGATGAAAAGACTGGAAGCTACTTTTGCTGTTTAGGAGGGAGCCCTTGGGTTAGCTCTCACCTCTACTGGGCTCACTCCTCTGGGGCAATGGAAGGGAAGGGGGAGCCACGCGAGCAGCCCAGAATGCATTGCTCTGAACCCAGGACAACTTCATTTGGGCCCCGGAGTGCGATTTGGCCTTATCCATGACCAGGCTTCCCTGGGGCTGGAGGTGCAGGTTGCACGTTTGCATCCCGTGACTTATCAGAGTCAGCCAAGAGCTGGTCAACAGAATCCGGTAGCTCTCTCAAGCACACACTCCCGTAAGTCAAAGTCTCCTCGTTTCCACCTTCGCCCAAGGGCCAAGTCGCTACCAAATCCTCCCCAGACATTCCCCCAATTCCCGCAACAAGGAGCGAACCAGACCTGTAAGGATGGTTTACATCACCCTCAGAGATGCTTCGCCTCATTAGAGTCTGTCCACACGATGAGAGGGGCCCATAGCTCGGGAACCGGGGTCGGTTTGGACTCTGACTCACTCTGTCTCCTTGGTTCTAATTCCACTTGTGTTTGTTCCTGCTGTACTTCTGTGGTCACAGGAATGCATTCCACAGCTCTGCCAGGCTCCACTCCCTGCCTTTGCTCCCCCTTCATTCCTGCCTCCCCACCCCAAACTCTGGCTGATCTATTGGTCTTTGCCGAGGATACTAAGATAACTCTTTATTGCTACTAGTCCACCCTGACAACTTGCGTTCTTGATACAGTCCTGCCCAGTTGACAGCTACGCCATATATTTCCTGCTTCTTTCTAAATTGTTTTATTCCTAAGCAAAGCTACTGTTTATTATTTTCCCATCTGTTTATCTTGTTCCATTTCCTTTTTTCCCTGTATTGTACTATATTGACCTGCTTCTTTATCCCGTGTTCCTATTGCTGGTTCTTAATGTATTTCTTTATTTTTTGAAAATGGAAACAATTTCTAACTTTGAGAAAAAGTTGCACGTTACAGTGTACAGAACTATTTTTTCCTAAACCACTCAAAACTAATTTGCTCTTGTGATGTCCCAGAGCTGCTAAATTCTTCAGATGCATTGGCTACCACAGGGACATCTACGCAACCCTACAGATACAACCATTCTAATCAGGAAATTAACATGATGCTTACTACTATCCAACCCTCAGGCTTCAGGCAACTCTTGCCAATTGTCCTGATAATGTCCTAGAAAGCAAAAGGATCTGGAATAATCTCTTGCATGGTATTGTTGACTATCTCTTTAGTCCCTTTCTATCTTGAATAATTTTACAGTGTTTCCTTGCCTTCATCACCTTGACTTTTGAAGATTACAAACGTCTGAAACTTATGTAGTAGAATGGTCCTTAGTTTCCATTGATCTGATGTTTCCTCATGGTTAAATTTGGATTGTGCATCTTTGCAGGGATATCACAGAAGTAATATTATGTTCTCATTGCTTCTTTCATGTGGTCCATTTCAGTTTGTCCCAAGACTGGTGATGTTAACTTGGTCACCCTGTTAAGGTGGTATCTGCCAGCCTTCTGTACTCTCAAGTTACTTTCTTTCTCTTAGTCAATGTTCTCAAAGTTGATGGGAAACAGCATTCTTCCTTGAGTTATTTTATGCTGTTAGTTATCTCTAGGGAGAGATTGTGGTAGACCTGCTGGGTTTGGTATAAACTGCCAACCCCAGTTCCCATGGTGGTGGTTATGCCTAGGACAGCTAGGAGAGGTATGAGGAGAGGCACTGTCCTAGACATAAACTCACAAAGACAGTATAGGCAACGGCAAGACAAGCATATGGCAAGCAAAATAAAGACAGTACTTGAAAGAGCCATTCTTTATCTTATAGGCATGTTCATTAACTGCTTAGAAAATGAATTGTTTACCAAGACTTTTAACATGTTCAATATTCTTCTGCATGTGATCATGCAGAATAGAAGAGATATTATTATATTCATCAGACACATAGGTGCATTACTTAATACTAATCAATGCACTAATCAATGCATAAGTTCCTCTTTGAGCTGCAGTTAATAGATCTAAGCTCCAGGTTTGCAATACCATACATATTGTCTATCCATGGGAGCAGGCCATAATGCCAATTGTGTTTGTTTAACTTCTACTCACATTACTCTCGTAATTATTGCTCCACTTGGTATGTCCTTCACACACCAAGTGTTGAAAAGTGAAGGATCAAAGCATTGTTGATCCTAGAGAGAGACTAGGAAGGTAAGGCTCTAGTGTTTCACTGGCCTGGTGCATAGTGCCCTTTGGCACTTCAAAACAGAGCCAGTCTGGAAGCAACGTCCACTGTAAATCTGCCATATCAAGCCATTGCCAGCTGCTGCAGGAGTCTGAAACTGTAACGTACTCTCTATCCACTTCAGGAGCATGTCCAGATGTGGTAGATACTTTTATTGTTTTAGGGGTCAGTGACTAACCTAGCTAATAACTCAAATGGAGAGGTACTATGCAGAATGCTGAAGTCCTGGTTTGAATGCACAAGAGAGTTTGACAATACTGAAGTCTATCTCTTAATTTTTATATATTTTCTAAATACTTCCAATGCAGTTTATAGCATATCATGAGCTTAACTATTTTTAGTACTTTACTTTTTCCTTTTACACCTTTACTGTGATTACAGTAATTAACAGGTGTTTTACTTCAGCAGTACAGGAAAAACTACTTTCTCCGTTATTTTATGAAAACCTAAGATTCCCAATGGAATCAAGGTTATCTTCCCTTACCACCACTTTAACATGCAGTTTGAGGTGACCTCTGACAAGTTTCCCTGTTATGAAGTTGCTTTTTGATATCAATATCAATTTAGGTTTCTAATTCAAAATGGCTTCTACAAATAGGAGAATAGAGTATTTACCATTACAAAGGTGAGACCAGCCCTGAAATAACCATAAACAAAGGCAAACTCAGTTTAGAATTACCATCAAAATAGCTCAAGTATAAGGGAGAAGCTAGACTCAAAACCATATGCATAGGTAAGTTCAGTTTATAATTACCATTACTATAGCAAGAATACACAAGGGTGAGGTTAGATCTGAAGTAAATATAAACAAAGGTAAATTAGTTTAAGAATACCATCACAATAGTAGGTCTAGGCTAAATCTACCCAGTTATAGCAATTTCAGCTTTTGCTGTTTTATAAGAAAAGGCATCTATATAATGATCTTAATTATTAATTACAGTTTCTAGTAAGTTTTCACTTTAGAAAAATTGGGTACTTTTGTTTATTTACTAAGCAACTAAAACAGTTTTATTTTAGTTAAAACATCAATGTTGCTAAGTTTTTCCACTTTTCCAGCAGTTGAATTAATTCTGTGTGATTTCCTTTTATACATCAAATCCAATTGCAAGATAGTATTGACATTTAAAGACTCATTTTTAGGTTACCTTTTGATTTGTAACAGGTGAACCCCAAATCTGATTTATGAGTTCCTGGGCATGAGCAGACCGACAAAGTTAAATACAGATTTAAAAAGTTAAACACAAAGTTAAGTACAGTTGGAATAGTAGAATTTAACACACTTAGCATAGGGAAAGACATGATGGAAGCCATTTTCTAAAAAGATTTTAATCTTATTTGATGGTATATGAGGATGGCTCCTTATTCTACAGGGGAGAGGTTTAGTGAATGGCTTAGATCTTGATTCCCCATTCACTCCCCTTATTAGACACAATTGAGGCTAGAAAGGTCCAGAGTGCAGGCTAGGACCAAGTAATTGGCTGCCACATTAATTAAGAAATTAACAATCTTACCTGTCACATCAAGGGTCACCCAAGGCTCCTCCTGGTTGATGGTTCACACGTGGCTTCAGGCCCTTCCATCCTTCCCTGGGGCAAAACCCTGTTGGTTGGGGTGGTGAGCAGCTTGGGGCTAGGTTCATGCTGACATGGAGCCTGGATTTGGGTAACCCTGAGGTGACAGTGTCTTTAACAGTGGCAGTTAAAAGGTGAGCCTGTCCGGGACTCCATGCCTGTCGTTCTTTACCTTCTCCATCTTGGCAGTGTGGTCTTGCTTGTTGAAAAGTGAGTAGATTGTTTCTAAAAGGGAGTTAATGGAAGTTTGGGGACCCAGGGAAAGTTTCTGTAGCTTTCTGTGGATATCTGAGGCAGACTGGCTGGGTTTCTAGGTTCTGCCTCTAAGTAATTTCCCTGTGCTTGTAATTACCTGATTTGGTAGTGCATTTCCTCATGCCTTTAAGGAGATATGACCACCTGGTCTCTGGCCCTCAGATCTGTCTGTCCCTTCCTTCCCTTACACAGGTTCAACTGGAATTCAGGGTTCCATACAGAGGCCACTCCTGGCCATACTGTGGCCATGTGGTGTGGCAGGAAAAGTTTAGCTTCTTCCTTTTCAGACCATCAGTAGGCAGGTTGTCCCAAATACTGAGACGACACCCCAATGGGGAGTCTGCTGGAATGCTAGAGAAGTCATGCCCATTATTCTAGGGAGAAATGGGGGAAAAAAGTCTGTCAGCCTATCTGGCATCCCAGATCCTGGCCTGACTGAACTTTTAGTCTCCAAACTGAAGCGCTGAAGCCACTTAACTCTTGGACGTTTGGAGCTAGCCTTCAAACTGAAGCACCCAAGTTGCTCAGGCCTTGGGAGACAATTGGAGCTGCTGCTCTGGTTCTCAGTGTCCTGAGAACTCAGAGCCATGCCATCGGGTGTCCCCATGGCAAACTAGGTCTTGGGAGATGTCTGGACCCAGGTTCTGGACCAAAGCTACCAAGCCACATCATTCTTCCTAGGAAAGGGGATGACTTGAAACCTTCTTTTGGCCTACTCTTACAGAGGTCTTAGAAAGGTTGGCCGTGAGAGAGACCACTGCCAGGGACAGAGTTTGCAGTTAAACTGGACATTAAGAGGCACGTTAAAAGCAGAAACTGATCTGAGGCTTATAGGCAAACAGCCCTGGAGACCCTGGAGATCCTTTAGGATTAAGTGGAACTTCAGGGCCTCTTGGGGGCTAAGGAACAAAGAGGGCACAGACAGGCTTTAATTAAAAACTTACCCAGTCTTCGGCAGAGGTAGGGGAGCATTACTTGCCTCCTTGTCTCCTGGCTGGCTCACCAAATATGTTAGTGGAAAGCTCTGGGTTCTGGGCCTCTAGGGTCTTGGTTATGTCACATAAAAGAATTTAAGGACATGCCATAGGGTAGACAAGGGAGTAGAGTTTATTAAGAAACAAGAAAAGAGTACAGAGTCCTAGAAGGCATGCTACAGGATGAGTTGCGTGCATGGGGTCCCAGGTTAGGCCTTTTAAAAACTTTTACTCCTTCTCCTTCATAATGCTGGGGAGGAGCCCCAGCTGTTTGCTGTTCTGATTGGTTGCCTTATGATATCTGCTTGTTGGCTCTCAGGGGACCAATGGGAGGCCTGTTGTTTGGAGGTATCCAGGGTTGCTCTTTGATCCAAGAAAGAGTTCCAAATGGGATCTCATGGCCAGGGTCTCATAGGATCTTTCTGGCAGCCTTCCCTTCAGGAGGTTTCCAGGCAGGTTCTCACGGCCATGTGGTCTGCAGGGTCTGAGCCGTCTTCCCTCTTTCACTATGCTAACCTGCCTCAATGTCAAATGGTATTTAGAAACTAAGGTCTGAGCACTGAGGGTGCTCATTGCTATTGGGATATCGCTGTTCCCAGACCCTCTCAGTGGACACAGCCAGGGAACATATGTCTGTATGTATGTGTGAGTGTACACAAACGTGTGCACATACACAGTTACATCTCTCTCCAATTCCAATCAAACAACAGGGTCCATGCTGGTTCTTTCCATTTCCACTTCTCTGACAGTGAGAAATCTGGCTGCCATTTTCCTTAGCATAATTACTGACTTGGTCAGTTTCCCATGGTGAACCCAATCGTCATCACTGGCCCTGTTCTTGTGCAGATGCCTCCCTCAGTTGTGTGGCCCCTGCCCCCCACACCATGTCAACCCCCTCAGTAATGGTTTTCTCAGCCCACTCAGGCTGTCATGGGGATGCTCCGCCCTCCTTAGGGAACACCCGTGCTTACTCCTCCCCCACCCCAGGTAAGTGCCTACTTTGCTTGGCTTTACCTAATGTGTTTTGGACTTCATTGTTCAAAAAGGAAGGGAAGAGAAGCAGAAGAGAAAGAGTCCCAATGTATATTTAACTGCAGTGTCCACATCCACAAAATGTCAACTTTCTTGCCACTTAGCTACCTGCCAGCCAAAGGATAGACTCCATGGCTTCCATCGTGTCACTTTGGAGGATTAAGGGTAAAATTCTGACCAGATCATTAAAATGGCTTTTATTACCTAGAAGAAACAGAAAGCATCTGTGTCTCAGAAATATTGAGATTAATTGGCTCATCTTATTACAAGTCTACACTGGCAGTAAAGTCTCCTTCCCTTGCCTGGGTCTTAGATCTTCCCATTCTCCACCCTCCACCTGTCCTCATGGAGCTGGAGTCATAGGACCAAGGGGAAGCACCTTCTTGGGACCCATACTGCCCTCTTCTAAGCTGCTTTCTGAATACCTGGGACCCTGATTTCTCCACCCTAAGAACCCCTGAGCCTGCATCTAGGGCTTGAACAACCTTGTCCCCAGGTCAGGGTGAATGGTGTCTCCCCTGCATGCACCCCATAAGCCAGAGGATGGTCAAGGGGCAGCTCTCTGCAGGGGGTGGATACAGCCTGGATGTGCAAGCTGGGGCATCTATACTGGTAGAGTAGAGTGGTGCCAAGTGTGCAAAGAGGGGGGTGGGTCACCCATGATGCCATGTTCCAAGGCGGAATTCTGAGGAACTTAAAATTCTAAATGTGAAACTTGCCTTCCAGGTTGTTAGGAAGGTAGAAGGATAGAACACATTTGATTTTCCATTTAATAGCTTGATTTGTGACTGCCAGATATTTAGATATAGAGTATATGGATCTACATTTGTGTTCTTGACCCAGGTCCTTCAAATGCTACAGACAGGCCTGGCCCTTGCTGTGGGCAGTGTGTGTGTGTGTGATAGTTTTCCTCAGGTAACATTGCTGACAGTCCTTTTCTCGGTTGCACTCTAATTTCCTCTCAGGCATGCACTCCCATCTGGGATATATGTACTCTCCCTGCTCTGGACGCCCTTAGACACATCCTCATCATACTTTGCATTTATGGCCATCGTGCACAACCTAGAAAGAGCTGTGTTAGAGACCCCTGCTGCTAAGGCCACTGCTCCAATCCCAAGAAGCCACCAAGGGCTTTCTCTTTTCCCAAAAGTGACCCCCATCAAAGGTACATGGCTGATAAGAGCACTCAGACCCAGTTGCCCTCACTCCCACCTGTCCTCTGCCTAGTCCCATGGTTTGCCCTGCGACCTGACCTTCCAAGGCCCTATCACCTTCTGACCCAGGAACACTCCAGCAGTTTGTCGTTTGGGTGACCGTAATGGAAGAGACCATAGCAGGCCATCCTTTAGCATGAGCCACTGACACCTGCATACTAAAACAGAAGGGCCAGACGCCATTTTCAATGTCTCTTTCATTTCTGCTGCGGGGCAGCAGCAGCCCTGATTTAGGAAGATGGGCCACTAGCAGCCCTGTTGCTTTTTGCATACATGTCCATCCTGCCTGGGAGAGAAATGGATGGGTTAGAGAAGAGTTCCATTTTCCTGCACAATTAAGAAGCAGGAAATTTCAGCTTGTTTCTGGCAGGTGGGGCTTGGAGAAGAGGGGAAATGGGAGAAGGATCAGGGAGAGAGGAAAGGTGATACTGGGGTAAAAGATATGGGATAGAACAAAGAAGATTTTAAAAGCAGTAATGTTGGGAGTGGATGTGACTCAAGAAGTTGGGCACCCACCTACCACATGGGAGGTCCCAGGTTCGGTTCCCCGTGCCTCCTAAAGAAGATGAGCAAGACAATGAGCTGAAGTGATGGGCTGGCACAACGAGCTGACACAACGAGGAGACACAGCTAGAGACAAAACAAGCAGGGAGCAGATGTCACTCAAGCGATTGGGCGCTTCTGTCCTGCACGGGAGGTCCTGTGTTCGGTTCCCGGTGCCTCCTAAAAAAAAAGATGAGCAAACACAGAAAGCACACAATGAAGAGACACAGAGAGCAGACAGTGAGTGCAAACAATGAGGGGGGGGAGAAATAAATATATTTTTTTAAAAAGCAATAATGTCCCTCAAATAACTGGGACATATATTAATATCTGTACCAAGTTTCACATGAGTTAGATCAGCTTTAAAGTATTTGCTTTCTACATTAACCTGTCACTGTGATTGAAATAATTCTTATTTTCTGGCTTTCTAAAAGAGTAAACAATACCAGCTTGCACTTAGATGCTATTGTACAGTTTATAAAAAGTTTTCACATACTACTATGAAATTGAATTACTGTATTATCTTTTTATTTTTTAAATCAATTTTACTGGTACATATTAATAAAGCATACAGTTCATCCAAAGCATACAGTCAATGGTATTTAGTATAAACACATAGTTGTGCATTCATCATTTCAATCATTATTAGTGCATTTTCATTATTTCAATAATAATAAAATAAACATGATAATTCTTCACCCCCCAATATCTCCTTGTTTCCCCAGCTGTACAAAGCTGCTATTTTTGGCTATTCTTTTTTTAAGATTTATTTATTTATTTATTTACTTTTATCTATTTTTAAACCCCCCCCTTCCATTTTTGCTGTTTTTGTGTCCACTCGCTGGGCAAATTCTCTGTGCCTGTTTCCTGCCCTCTCTTCTCATCCTTCTCCTCCTGTTTTCACCTGGATTCGATCCTCAGAACCTCCGATATGGGAGAGAGGTGTCCTACTGCCTGCACCACCTTAGTTCCTGGTTTTTCGGTGCATCTTGTCTTGGCTCTCCCTTGTGTCACTCTCCTGTTACGTCATTATCTTGCTATGTGGCTCAGTGGGGCCTGGTGGCCGGTATACCTTCTATATTTTTCTATTTTTACCAGGAGGTCCCCAGGGATCAAACCCAGGTCCCTCCATATGGGAGACGGACGCCCAACCATTTGAGCCACATCCGCACCCCCTGCTATATTCCTTAAGGTTGGCCAAAGATACCCAGAGTTACAGTCATTTCCTATACAGGATGGTCATATAATAAACCAGGCTTGTTTTATCACCAGCATTCCAAAAATCAGACCTAGGGAGAAAAACTAGGTCTGGGGACACATGCATGTTTTCTAGTATAGTAAATGTTTAACCTACCCTGATTATCCCAAAATCAAGACAGTGAGAATATTTGCATTCTGCAGTATCTTTTAAAGTTACAGCAGTCATTTATTATTTCACTTGCAAAATAACTTTTTGTCTGGGATATGTTCCTGAATTTAAGACAGTCTGCACAATCATAGCAATATCTGTGAGGCCATTGTCAGCAGGTTAATTAGCTCCTAGTTGTTAAGCTTATTCAACTTAAGTAAAAAACATAACCCTTTACATCAAAAGCTAATAGCAATCGTATGGTATGTGGACATATCTCAATAAAACTGCTTAGTAAATAAGTAATTGTGCAAGAATAGCCAGAGATAGCAGCTATGTATGGCAGGGGAGACAGAGAGAGATTGAGAGTTAAAGAATTTTCTTGTTTGTCTGTTTTTTGTTTATTATTATTATTATTGAAACAATGAAAATACTCTAATAATGATTGAAGTGATGAATGCACAGCTATGTGATTAAACAAAATACCATTGACTTACTTTGTATGAATTGTATGTTTATTAAAATGCATCAATAAAATTGATTTGTTTAAAAAAAAAGCTAATAGCATATGTAGTTTCCTATAACAAACACCCATAATCTCTAGGTTATACATCAATAGTCCTTGAAATTATTTCAACACGTTTAAGTAAACAGACTTAAACAAATTTCAATTTTATGATGACAAGGTACAAAATAAGTGTAGATTTAATTTATATTTTTCGGCAACTTGCATGTAAATCCCTCCTAATCTTTCTATTTTCTATGTGTGTGTGTGTGGAGTGGAGTATAAGAGAACTCTCTGTACTTTCTATGCAATTTTTCTGTAAACTTAAAGCTGCTCTAGAAATAAAGTTTATTAAAAAACAAACAAAAAATGATAATCCAGAGTTTCACATTCTCAGAATCACTTGTATATACAGCTTTTCATCGTTTCAAAGTTCCTGCTTAAAACAAACAAATAAATATGCAAATAAGCAAAGGAAAACTTGTGGCCTCTTGGATCAGTTACCTTATTAGTCAAGGCTGAATAAGAAACATCTGGAGTTCTCCTGGCTTTCAATCTATCGGGATGCCGCTAAACCAATAAACCAGATTTATTTTGATAAACATGAGCATAAATCAGTCATAATCCCAAAGGGCTGCTCCTTTATTTTCATTATATTTCTCAATTATTTCTACAAACATATTTTCTTTTTACCTTTATATTAAACTTTTTTTTTTTTTAAAGATTTATTTATTTATTTATCCCCCCCTTGCTGCTTGTGTTTTGCCATGTCCATTTGATGTGTGTTTTTTCTGTGTCTGCTTATCTCCCCCTTGCTGTGAGGTCTTGCTGCATCAGCCCACCGTGCAGTGCGGGCCAGCCGGCCTACCCTCACAAGGAGGCCTCGGGAAGCGAACCCGGGGCCTCCCATATGGTAAACGGGAGCTCTATCGATTGAGCCACACCTGCTTCCCTATATTAAACTTAACATCTATAGAACTTATGTTATTTCTTTTTTTTATTATTTTTAAAGCTTTGGATTACATAAATGTTACATTGAAAATATAGGGGATTCCCATGTACCACCCTCCCCCCGCCCAATACACACACTTTTCCACATTAACAACATCTTTCATTCATGTGGTACATTTGTTACAACTGATGAAGACATATCGAAGCATTGTACTAACCATGGTCCATAGTTTATATCATGGTTTACACTTTTTAATCCTAACCTTAATCCGCAAGAAATCAGTAACATGGAAACAAATTAGTCAGCACTAATTAATTGGTCATTTTATTTCTAAAAATGTTGTTTAAGATATTCATTGCCTTAAAAAAAAAATTTTTTTTTTTTAAGTCCCCAATCATACTTTACAAGCAGAGGATGTGATCATTTCTAGAAATAAGTTGAAAAATAAAATTATTTCTATGCAAAATGCTGCTATAGAGGTAAAAAGAGAAAGAGAAAAATTCTTCCAAACTTATAAAATGTCTGTTCTCTTCCTTCCATCTTAATTTAGTTCAGTAAATTGTATTAGAGTTTTGGAAGTGGGAGGGGGTGGTGATTTATGTGGGTTTACACCACCTTTGAACTTTGAAGCTTCTTGGAGATGGATTTATGTGCCCTGCACGAAGGAAGACAATTGATCTCAATTAAGAAACTACAAATTAGACAGCAGGGCCCTCCCATGGCAAGATATGAATGGCAGTGAGTACCATTTTGGAATTAATGCAAATAAACAATACCCAAGAGACATTTCTGTTGTCTGCAAAGCTACTGAAGCATAATTAATTATCTTTATGACAATAAGCCTTTATTCTGGTGTCAAATACTTAATTTTTTTGATCCACTACATTTGAAACACAATATTTCAGGTCTGCTTAGATTTACACAGATAATCTGCATTTTCATTTCAATAAAACAGGCAAAATTCTTACAGTTTACCAGAAAATTTAATTAGCCTAATCAACAAGAATAAGCATCATTTTCCTCTTTTATTCCCATATTTAATAGAGATAAAACCAGTGACAGATATTAAATATCCATTTTCAAAAACCACTTTTCTGGAACGACACATTGCCAGGCTGCATAAGGAACTGTCTTTGAGGGTGATTTCAGTGATTACTCAGTAGAGAAGTAGGTTCATTTTATTTCCTGGGATTCATTTTGTAAGTTTAGAGATTATGTATATGAAAGACTTCAGGAGAGTCACACAAGGTTGGCTTTCGCCCTGTTTGCAGGGCAAGGGAGCTGGGCTTTCACATCCCCTAACCTCCAGTCACCGAGGAAGAGCTGCCAGCAGAACTTAGACTCCCAGATGCTTCCCGCCTGGGTAGCTTAAGGGAAGTCTTCTGAGGAAGAGTTGTGGGGATGGGGTGATGGAAGCAAAAACACTCTGAAGCCAGGGAGAAGCATGCAGGAACGGGGAGGGATCTGGGGACCTGGGGTGGAGCACTGACGATGCCCACTACAGTCCACCCCTTGCACTCATCGGACCCACTTGTCCTTCAGCGTAAGCTCACTCTCACTTCCTGTGGTTTCTGAGTATGGTGGTTGGTCAGTTTGTAGGTAAGAGTCTACAAGAGGAGTATAATACGTCCTGCTGCATTATACATCATGAGGGTATAAATAAGCATCTATATTAGTGCTTCTAGTGTGGTTAGGCTGATAAGTTGAGCAAGCATGGGAATGTGGGGGACACTGACAGTGTTCATTGGAAATGGGATTAAAGAACTCACCCAGATACTGTTAAATATAAAGCACTTGCAATACTTGGATGTGACAAGAACAGTGGAGTGGGCAAAAGCAGTTAAGGGGTATACCATGCACAATGATATTCAACAAGGCTAATTTCTGTCTGGTATGCCCCAGGTTACAATGGGTGAATGCTCCGTAGTTCCTGGAATAGTACTATTCCATCATTTCAGCATCTGAACATTATCTTTCAGTCTGCTCAGCCCATGGGTTCCCCTCTGGGGCACGTTCTTGTACCAGTTGTGGCTGAGCAAACAGTGTTTCAGGGCAGGGAGCAGCCTCATCAGGAAGCAGGGACAGAGGAATGCTGGCTTGGTTCTGTGAGCAGCAAACGGCTGACAATTGCAAAAGGTAATAGTGACAATGACAACACGGTAGCACCAGCCACATCAGCAACCTGCCAGGGAGACAGTTCCCAGATGCCAGGACACGGTCTTATCAGAAACCTGCCAGGAAGAATAATGAGAAAGGACATGTAGTCAGCTCACACGTCTTATGAAGGCAAAGGCAGACATGTAAAGAAAGAGCCGGGAACTCACAAGTCCCCCAAGGGAGACACTGTCTCTAGAATGAGGTTGTTGGCACGAGTCAAGTTTTCATAAGAGCCACTGCTTCATGAGCCCACCCACTCAATCATTTCACGGTTTGATAAAGTCGTGATTCAGCATTTTATCCTCTCTTCCATTAACTAGAAACAAGTCTATCATATATTTTATCATTTATATTTAGACGGGCATTGTATTAATTATATGCTGTGTGATGGACTGAAATTGTGAGTGAATCACTTGGTGTTTTTTAACCTTACTTTCTTCCACTCACACTGAATTAGGACTATCCCTCTACCATCTGAGAAAGATGTGTAAGACAGATTAACCTTAAAACATTAAAAAATAGAGAAGACCATCAAATGAAGTATTATCTACTTTGCATTGCATACTTATTACATATGTGTGAAACCATGACTGTGTCAGAAAAGTAAATAGTCTAATTTAACAGACACTGAGTACTCCCCTTTACCTTAGGGTTTGCTGTAGTAGGCTGATCAATGGCCCCCCAAAGATATCTATGTCCTAATCCCTGGAACCTGTGAATGTTACCCTACTTAGAAACAAGGTCTTTGCAGATGTGTTTAAGTTAAGGACCTAGAGATGGGGAGTTTATCCTGGATTATTTGGGTGGGCTGTCTTAGTTTGCCAAAGGGATGCCGATGCAAAGTACCAGAAATCTTTTGGCTTTTTTAATGGGGATTTATTTGGGGTAAAGGCTTACAGTTCCAAGGCCATGAAAAGTCCAACTCAAGGCACCATAAGAGGTGCTTTCTCACCAAAGTCAGCTGCCACATGTTGAGGCAAGATGGCTGGTGATCTCTCCCTGGTCTCCGCCTTCCTCTTCAGGCTTCCTCTCTCAAGCTCAGCTGCTCCACTCTCTTCCTGATTTCAGCTACAAGCTGACATAGGACTTTTCTCTTTCTAGGCCTCCCATATCAGTCTTGGCTGTGCTGGTCTCTTCCCAAGTTCAGCTGTAAGCTATCAGATTTAAGCGAGCCTCTCTCTTACATGGCAGGATCAAACATGGCAGTTCCCTTTTTCCTCTATCTGTCTGTCCAAGCGAGCCTGTTTATATCAGACCCAGCAAGAGGACAGGGACTCAATCTGAGTCACACCTCACTGATATAGTTCAATATCAAAGCAACCTTATCAAAAGCCCTCAGCTGAATTTAATGCAATCAAAAGGTATCACACCCAGAGGGACAGATTAATTTATAAACATAATCTTTCTCCTTTTGGGGTCCATAAAATAATCTCAAACTGCTACATGGGCCCTAAAGGCAATCATATGTATCTTAGAAAAGGGAGGCAGAGGGAAATTTGACCCACAATTTATAGATGGAACACAGAGAGATTTGAAGATGCTGGCCTAGAAGATTGGAGAGAGGTGGCCACAAGCCAAGCAATGCCGGCAGCCAATGGAAGCTGGGAGAGGCAAGGAACAGGTTCTCTCCTAGAGCATCAGGTGGGAGAGCAGACTGCTGACACTTTGATTTCCACCCAGTGATACTGATTTCAGACTTCTGGACTCCAGAACTGAGAGAGAAGAAATCTTAGTTTTTTTAAATTAAAAAAAAAAAATTTTTTTTTTTTTTTAATTTTCTTTTTCTTTTTTTTCCTAGCTAGTTTTCAGTCACCCAGATTATGGAAATTTGTTATAGCAGCCACAAGAAACTAATGTGATTACTTAGGCAGCTGGTAATTCAGTTCATTTCTTCAACTAGTTATTGGCTTTCTTACTCTGGGCCAGGCCCTACAGACACAAAGAGGAGCAATACATGACTCCTGCCTTCAAAGCACTCACAATCTAGAAGCAAAGCTGCTTTAGTTTCCTAGGCTGCTTAAAGCAGACACCATGAAATGTGTTGGTTTAAACAATGGGAATTTATTAGCTTGCAGTGTGAGGCTGAGAAAATGTCCAAATCAAGGCATCACCAAGGCGATGCTTTCTTCCTGAAGACTGGCTGCTGGCGATCCTTGGCTCCCCTGCCACAAGGCAAGGCACGTGGTGGCGCCTGCTGGTCTCCTCCTTTTCTTCTGGGTTTTGTTGATTTCAGGTTCTTGCTTCTGAATATATATCTATAGTCATTGCATTTATAAAGGACTCCAGTCATAGGATTCAGACCATCTTGAATGAGGTGGACCACACCTTAACTGAAGCAGCCTCATGACAAGATCCAACTTACAATGGGGTCACACCTACAGGAATGGATTAGATTTAAGAACATGTTTTTTTGGGGGGTACATGCAGTTTCAAACCAACAAAGAAGCAGATGTAAACAAGAGGCAATGACACCAGTGATTCGTGCTTCCATGCAGACAGGCAGAAAGTACTGAGGTGGTGGAGAGGGCGCGAGTCTAGAAAAGCTGTGAGGTAACCTATGAGCTGGATCAGTAAGACTCTGTAGGGATTTCCCATGTGGGAAAAGGATGGAACGGCTGCTTGGGCAGGGGCGTCAACATGAAGAAAGGCAAGACAATGATCGCATGGGCTGGCACCTCTTTCTCGGAGGGCCCTCTCCACCCTGTCCCTCATTTCCTTGGTCCAGTGGTTCTCAGTAGGGAGTGAGTTCACCTCCCCCTACCCACAGTGGACATCTGGCAATCTGGAGATGTTTCCGGTTGTTACAACTTGGGGGCTGCTGCTGGCTTGTAGTGAGTAGAGGCCCAGGATGTGGTTAAACGTTCTAAAATGCACAGGATAGTCCTCTACCATAAAGAATTATCCGGTACAAAATGCTGATCATGCTGGGGTGGAGAAACCTTGGCCTAGCTAATTTCTCCTTATCCGTTAAGTTTCATCTTAAAAGTCATGTGTTCATGAGAGCCTTCTTCCACCCTGAGTAGGTAACATTTCTTACAATACTCTATGTGTCTTTGTTTGCTAGTCTTACAAGAACAGAGAACTGTGCAGGCTATAAGCTCCTGAAGAGAGAGCTGGGTTGCTCGAGTTCATCACTCTCTCCCTAGCACCTTGCCCATCTCCTGGCCCATGGCAGGAGCTCAGGGAACATTTGCTGAATGATGGATGGGTAAAGCAGGGCATTTCAGGAACAGCAAAGAGTTCATGTGGAAAAAAGTATGCGGGGGAGGGTAGGAGGTCAGAAAGAAGTTGTTGGGATGAATGACATTGGAAAGCAATGGACTCACTCCATGGCAATTTAGGAGCTCCTGGGGGCTTTTACTTAAAGGAGTGATAAGGCTTGATGTTTTAGAGAGGTAACGCATGGAAGAGAAGAGCGACTGGGTAGCAGTGATAGCTCAGCCAGGGCCCTCTAGAAAGCAGAGCTTAAGGCAAGAACTGAAGTGCAGAGGCTTTATTTGGGAGGTTTCAGCCCAAACCATTGGGAGAGAGGAGAAAAGGGGGAGCAAAGTGAGGGAAAATGTGAAGCAATGCAATGATGCGTTACTGCACATGGCAGTGTTTCCCACTGAGCCACAAGGAGACACAGTTCAACAGGCACGCTTGCTCATTGTGCTGGACTTCTCTGGAAGGTTTGTAAGAAGAGATTGCATTTGGAGCTGCCTGGGATGGGTAGAGAAGAGAATTGCAGAGTTTGCTTTGTCCCCTCCTAACCTAACTCTTGTTTCCCAGTGGTCAAGAGACATGTGGTGAACTACTTTATCACATTCTGGGTGGCATCATCTGGTTCCCCAACATGACCAGGAAGTCAGATCTTCCACCTTGTGGTGTGGCATTTTATAAAGTCTGGAAGGAGAAAGCATCTCAGCCAGGGACTTGGGGGTGTGTGATGGTTGTGTGGACTCAGAAGAGAAGAAGACTGCATAAGGAAGCTAAAGAAGGTTCCTGAGAGTTGGGTCTACTTCCAGCTTAGCAATTTAACTAGCATTGTGTCCTAGCCTCTCTGAACATCACTTCCCCAGCTGTAAAGATGGGGTGAGATTAGCCAGCCTTCTGAGTCCTTTCTGCTAAGACTGCCTTTTGTGTAGGAGCACTTTGGCATGCTTGGAAAGGCTGCAGGGAAGCTAGTCTTCCACAGTCTCAGCTGCTATCAGGGAGAAGACTTTGGCTTGGGTTGAGCAGAAATCCTGAAAAAGGGACAGAGGGAGCAGTCCAGCAGTCGCGACTCTTTGTGCCCAAGGGAAAGCATTGGCTTCACCTGTAGGAAGGGAAGGAGACCCGGCATCAATGAATCCCTTGTCCTCTGAGAAATTTGCTACTAATATCTCCTCAGCAGGATCCCATGAAATAGGTTTAAGCAAAATTTACAAAATAATTACAATTAGCTGCAAAGGGAATATAAACACACTTTGAAAATCACTCAAGCCAAAAAATTATAATGTATTTGGGGCCAGTGGCCAGCAAACCATATGCCTTGCCTCCACGTGGGCATGTGAACAATGGTGATTTTGGGGTGGGGATGGGGAGAGAAGGTGGAGCTGGAAGAAACTGCAAGAGGCAGTTGTTTGGTGTGGCTTTCCTAGATGGCTCAAGCTGGAGAAAAATATTGACACATCTAAACTGCACACAAGGTCTGGAATCACCCTCAGCTCCACTGGTGCCTGAAAGGCAGGTTTTGGCTGCTCTAGATCAGGTGCCATGTTCACCAGCAAGAATGCCTTCTAGCAACTTAACTTCCTGTCCTAGGACCAGGGCTCTGCATTGCACAATACCAGGGACTGCCATGCAGAATCCAGGAATTTGCACTCCAAGAGCTGTTGTTTTCCTTGCCTGTGTGTGCTCATGCCATAGTGTTAAATTAAAAAAAAAAAATAGATTATTACATTTTATATACGTCATCACCTCAATTTAGGGTTGCCAGATATAACAAATAAAAAGTTTGCCTAGTTAATTTTAAATTTCAGATAAACAATGAATAATTGCCTCAAATATTATATAGGACTTACTTAGTCTAATAAGTTATTTGCTGTTTACCCAAAATTCAAATTTCACTGGACATCTTCCCTTTTAGCTGGCAGTCCTATCTCAAATACATTTTTTCCATATATCAGCATTTGTGTGAATTTATAAATATAATTATATTCCATTTTTTCACATATGCATGCACTATGTGGTGCCTTGATCTTGTTATTTAATACTACATCTCATAGATGATTTTTTATTGACACACACATCTGCGGCATTTTTTTTAACAGCTGCTGAATGGACGTACCACAGACCTTCCAACGTAGCATTTTCAATGGCAGCTGGGGGGCCAACTGCTCTATATGAAGGCTTTCCCCAAATTTCCCTGCTTTCTTCCCCTGGTCTTCAAACCGTCCAGGGAGAACCAGCTTCTCTTCTGCATTGTAAACTCTGGGTGTACATTTCAGGTTGTGACTTTCTCTTCTCTACTAAATCAGTTATCACGTCTCTTCCAAAAGTTTGTTGAAATTCCTCTTCTGTTGGCATCCTCACTTTTACTCTCCCACTTTATTTGACTAGGAAATAGTATTACATAACATTTTTATATTTATTTCCAAAGATGCACATACACAAATTAGTTACAGTTTTTGAAGTTTATCCATGATGTCCTGTAAAAATATAAAATAATTAATTACCTAAAGTAACTTAAAAAGAGTACTCTGACAGTACACCCCTTGTGGGATATATTCTAAGGACAAAAAGAATTGCAAAAAGCGCTTAAACTTTATATTGTGGCGTGTTCCTTTCAAGGGTTTTGGCATTTGAATTCGGAAACTATTTTGTATGAACTGTAGAAAGGAGCAACTGAATAAATAGAGTCATGTTTTGGAAACTCAGGTTTTTTTCCCTATGGGAGATGTGGAATGGGGGAAGCTGTAGAAGGGCCCTATGTTATTGGATTTAATATTATGGCTTTAGACACTTAGTCTCCTAGGGCTGCTATAACAAAAGCCACAAACTGGATGGGTTACAACGATGGAAATTTATTCTCTCACGGTTCTTGAAGCCAGAATTCTGAAATCCAGGTGTTAGCAGGGCCATGCTCCCTCTGAAACATGCAGTGGAGAATTTCTCCTTGACTCTTCTAGCTTCTGGGGTTTTCAGCAATCCTCAGCATTCTTTGGATAGTAGATATATCTGCCCCATCTTTGCATGGATTTCTCCCCAGTGTCTGTCTGTCTGTGCTCAAATTTTCTCTTTTTATGAGGACCCCAATCATATTGGGTCAGCACCTGCTCTAATCCAGCTTGGCCTTATTTTAACTCATCACATTTTCAAAGATCCTATCTCCAAATTCAGTTACATTCACAGGACTGGGTGCTAGAGCTTGAACATCTCTTTTTGGGGAGATGCAATTCAACCAATAATAAACAACAACAATATTATGTGGTCCTGTTGTTGTGAGATGGTGGGAAGTTCCCAAATTCACCAAATAGTGTTCTGGCTGGAAATGTTTGATCTAAATGTAAATCACAAGGAAACAGCCAGACAAATATAGAATGTGGGATGTTTTGCAGGGGCCCTTCAAAGGACTCAACGTCATGAAGAATGCAGCAAGGGGAGAGGGCTGTCATGGATTAAGACACATACCCGAATGTAAATGTGTGAACCTTGATTGCATTCTGAATTAAAAGGAAAAAGGACTCGAAAGGACACCTTTGGGGTAAATGGGAGAAATTCGAGTGTGGACTCTGTGCTACTTTATTTAGTTGAGTTAATGCTGATTTTCTTGGGGTGGTAGAAGTGAGATGGCTGAAGGCTCTAGAATGCCTGTCATGGTACCTGCAGCACATGGTCCAGCAACCGGAATGTGTGTGTGGAAAGAGAGATGATGTGGGCGTGGCAAAGCGTCTGCCGTCGATGGATTTTAGGAGTGCCATTGGACTGATCTTTTGAAAATCTTCAAAGTAAGAAACATTACTTAGAACTGCATGCAAAAAAAAAACCTTCAAATTTTTTATATTTTAAAATTTGAAAAAAATTATTGTGGGAACACAAATGTCTTTTAGTAGCACAACTGAGTAAGGGGCACTTGTCCTTTGTAAAATAAATGACTGAGGCATACTGAAAGAGGAAAGGAAAGGGCAAGGAGAAAATCCTGGAGAAATAGCTCTGGGTGAGAAATGAAATGTTTATCAGGGAGAACGTTTAGCTATTCAAAAATATGGCTTCTTCTCTTACTCCTTCCCCCTGCTGAAAACCAAAAATCCAAGCCCTCTTACAGCCCTCTAGAAAGAGAATAGTGTCACGAATTCCTTTGTGAGAAGAGCCAGGAATTTGGGGGCTACGACTCCCCTCTTTCAGGGCACAGAACAACCATAGGCTCCAGCTTGAAAAAAATGCTGACTTAAAATTCAAAATCGAAAATTCCCCAGATACCTGGAGAAAGGGAGGTGCTAAAAACCTCATCCTGGCTTCTACCTCTGCCCTTTACTGAGTAGTGGAAGACAGCAAGGTACAAGTGATCTAGCTTCGTATACATTTTGGCAGACTCTCAGAGAGGTGAGAGAAAAAATCGGAAAGAAAACAGTAAGAAATATTGCCACAGATTTTTCTTCCACTTGCGTGTGAGCCCCTCCCATAAGGAGGCACTCAGACACCTGGAGTTGCTGAGCATGTTTACCGTGCAGCTTCCAAAGTGTTACACCTTGGAGTAAAGCTGCTGGCTTTCCACCGGGATCCAGAGCTCCCAAATGGCAGCTGACCTAGATTGCTTTCACTTTGGGATGCATGTCACACATACAAAATCATATCTGCCACCAACAGGATGTGCACTGGGCATTGTACACATAGGCACGTTAACAGAGCACACTTGTAATGTCTTGGCATTTCACAGCAGAGGAAGGGTTTGGGGAGTATATTAATCAGGGTTCTCCAGGGAAACAGAATCAACAGAAGATATCTGTCAATAATATGAGATTTTATAAGAGTCTCTCACATGACCATGGGAATGCACAAGTCCAGGTTCCGCAGGAAGGCTGCAAACCAGGGACTCCAAGAAAGTCCAATGAAGGTCCTTGATGAGTTTCTGGGAGACGTTGGCTGTCCAAAGATGAGCTTGGAAATTCTCTCTGAATGCTGAAATCACTTCCCCTTTTAAGGCGTTCAACTGATTGGATGAAGCGTCACTCATTGCTGATGGCAATCTCCCTGACTGATGTAGATGTAATCAGCTATCTATGCAGTAAACTCACTGGTGACTAAAGTCCATAAATGTCCTTGTATTACAATTAGCCCAGTGCTTGTTTGACCAAACAGCTGGGCACAATTACCTGGCCGAGTTGACACATTAGAGGTTAAAGGGAGGTTAAAGTTGCTCCCTTTCCATCGCTGATCATTCTAAAGGTATACTTGTACACCTTGTACACCTATTCACTGTTTCTGTGGAAGTCGTTGGATAGGGCTGGTGTGGACAAACATGCCAATTTGCAAATACAGGTATGATTAAAATGTGAATGGTTGCACACAGCCTGCATACAGACACACACATGCTTGCATGCGTACCTTTAGGAATAGTAAAGGAAAAAAGAAAATTTCCTCATTCTCCGGTATTTGGCTCTTCCCTGAGTTATCTGACTCGGTGCTTCCTCCATCCTATGGTAGCAGTCTTGAAACGGTGTCCACCCTGCACACAGGTAGAGAGGAAGGAAAGAAATGGGATTTTGGAAACCAGGTAGACAAGGAGGAGCCTGGAATTCTAGAACGAGGCACCTGGTCCTTGATTGAATCATACTCTTGGAAAGAGCCATGGACTTGGTCAAGATGTGGTTCAAGAAGAGCCTGTCTGCAAAGGGAAAATCTGTCCTCCTCCTCTTCAGTTTTTCTTCAAGGACAGACAACCCTGGACCTTTAGCTTTGTCACCTGTGAGTTGAGTCCTTCCCCACATCAGGAAACACCAAAACAACCCAAGACATAGAGTTATGGGCAGCCACACAGAAGAGTTAAAAGGTCAGTCAATGTAGGCTTTTCCATTAGGAAGGGTTTCCATCAGGGATCCTGCCACAGTGGTGTAATCCATCTTGGATTTACATTGTGTATTAGTCAGCCAAAGGGGTGCTGATGTAAAGTACCAGAAATCTGTTGACTTTTATAAAGGGTGTTTATTTGGGGTAAAAGCTTAGAGTTACAAGGCCCTAAAGAGTCCAACTCAAGGCTGCTTTCTCACCAAAGTCAGTTGCCAAGTGTTGAAGCAAGATGGTGGGTAATCTCTGCCTGGTTTCTCCTTCCTTCATTCCTTTTAAGGCTCTGTGAGCCCAGCTTCTTCCAATCTCAGCTGTAGGCTGGCATAGGGCTCATTTCTTTCTGGGCTTTCTCAGCTTCTCAGCTCCTTTGTTCTCTTCAGCTGCAAACTATCAGGCGAATGGCTCATCTATCCCTGGGCTTCAGCTGTTTGAGCCTTCTCCTTTCTGTCACATGACAAAGTTCTCTCTGGCATCTATGGAGCTCTCTCTTCTCCTGTGTGTCTTCTTCAGTGAGCGTCCATTTATATGAGCCCACCAAGGGGGCAGGGACTCAATCTGAGTCATGCCCTTCTGATGTGGTCGAATCAAAGCCCTAATCTTAAAAGGTAATTTAATCAAGACATGTCAGCTGATTCTAATGCATTCAAAGGGTATCATGCCCAGAGGAATAGATTAGTTTACAAACATGATCTCTCTTTTTGGGATTCATAAGTAATCTCAAACTGCCATACATTGCTTTGTTAATTTTTCATTACACAAGCAATACATAAATATCCATCTTGTCACCAAGTCCTTTGACCATGTTCTCCAATCCTGATCTTTGCCTTACCTCTCCCTCCACCTGAAAGATCAACATTGCTCTTTGCTTGATACCACATCAAATATATCTCTGCATTTACACACATTTTTCTGTACCCATGGAAAGCATAGTAATATTTATGGGTTCTCCCAGCATAAATGGTATTTTAATGAACATAAAGTTTTATTTATTTATTTTTGTTGTTGTTTTGTTTTTTGTATGTGTGGACATATTTTTCTGCTACATGTTTGTTTCACTCACCAATATGTCTTGGAGAGTTTTCCATGTTAGCAAACATAGTTGGACCTCATTCTTTCTAACCACCTCACAATAGTCTATAAAATAAGTACACAATGATTTATTGGAACAGTACTATATTGATAGTATTTTTTTTCCTTCCAATTTTGCCATTATAAGAATAACTGCATTTTGAGTGTGCCTTACTGAAATATGTGTATTAATATTAGTTAGGATTCATATTCAGTTGCTGTAACAGAGATCCAAAGTAACTGGTTTAAACAACATAGAAACATTCTCTCTCACTTAACATTATGAACAAAAACAGTCAGGGATGATATGGTGCCAGAGTGTCTTCTGTCTTGTGACTCTGCCATCTCTATGGTGTGGTCCTCATCTGCACGATTTAAGATGGACCATGCCATGGCTGCATTTCAGCCAGCAGAAAGGGGAAACGGGGAAGGGGCGTGTACAACCCTTCCCTTTAAGGGCAAGTCCTGAAAGACTGCAGGTCTCTTCTTACATCCCATTGCCAGAACTTGGTCACATGATCACACTCAACTTTGAGGGAGGCTGGGAAATGTAGTCCTATCATGATTCAAGAAGGGAGAACAGATAGGGGAACTGACAGGCTGTGCCACGGAAAGTATTTTTTGAGCGTAAATACCCAGAATAAAATGTCTGTGTCATGAAGGTATGCTCATTTTAATTTTGATACTGCCAAATTATCCTCCAATGTTGTCATATAGATTTACAGCAGTGTTGAGAATATCTTCGCCAACCATTAATATCAGCAAACTTTAAAATTTTTGCCATTTACAATGAGTGCAAAGGATACCTCATTTTTCAAAGTTCCCAATTCTATGATTCCTAGTGAAAATGAGCATTTTAAAATATCTTTATTGGCCATTTCTTTTTTTTAATTTTTAATTTTTGTTTTTAAATAAGCTTTAGATCACATAAATGTTACATTAAAAATATAAGGGATCCCCTTTTGCCCCACCCTCTCCCCCCACACTCTCCCACATTAACAACATCCTCCATTAGTGTGGTACATTTGTTATAATTGATGAAAACACATATTGAAGCATTGCTCCTAACTGTGGACTATACTTTACATTATAGTTTACACTCTATCCCACACAATTTTGTAGGTTATGACAAAATATACAATGACCTGTATCTGTCACTGCAATATCATGCAAGACAATTCCAATGTCCCCAAAATGCCTCCATGTTTTACCTATTCTTCCCTCTCCCTCCCCTCAGAACCTCTGGTGGCCACTGCCTTTATATCAATGATAAAAGTTCTTCCATTGCTAGAATAATAATGCCTATATAATAATAAT
>JAQZBX010021678.1:0-15100 GCA_029593785.1 Cabassous unicinctus
GGATTTTTTTTTTTTTTTTGGTATGTCTGTCAGAAAAGCTTAATGCCAATAGCATTGTGAAAAGACACTGTGCTTCTGGATTCACTGAATCCCTACCAGAGTGCATTTGAAGGTTAAGTTGAACCATGTAGACTTGTAATTTTTTGTGGGTTTAAAAATAATCAAATATTAGCAATTTCATATGATTCAACCCATATTATAATATCATTTTAAATTATACTACAGCCCAGTTCTGCTGCCAGCTATCCAAATGTGTTGACCATGGTTCCAGGAAAATTTCCTTTGTGGGTCCTGGGCCCTCCAAGGAAATGCTCCCTTGCAATGAAGCTATTTGTTGTCTAAATTAGCTGTAGGCAGTAAATTATTAAAGACAAAACAAAATGAAACAAACCACTATGCAATTTAGCATTTGTTGGGATTTAAGCTTGAATGCTGTGTTTGAATTTTATACATATGACTGGTTTTTGGTGGTGTGATTTGAGAAGAGTGAAGGGTTATTAGTTCATGTGTGACCTAGTCCAGGCATTCCTGATCCCCTCCCCCTAACCCGAGATGGCTCCTTCCTCTGTCTGCTTGTTGTTTTTGCTCGTTGTTTTTTGCTCATTGTTTGTGCTTATTGTCTGCTAGTTGTTGGTTTTTTTTTTGCTCATTGTCTGTTTGTTGTTTTTTCTTGTTGTCTGCTCATTGTCTGTTTGTTTTTTCTTTAGGAGGCACTGGGGAGTGAATCTGGGACCTCTCATGTGGGAGGCAGGCACTCAACTGCTTAAGCCACTTCGCTCCCTGATCATTTGTTTTTGCTGGTCTGCTCGTTATCTGCTCGTTGTCTGCTTTTTTTTGCTTGTTGTCTGCTCATTGTCTACTCTTGTTTTTTCTTGTTGTCTCCTCATTTTTGTTTTGTTTTTTTTGCTCATTGTTTGCTTGTTGTTTTTACTCGATGTCTGCTTGCTGTCATCATTTAGTTACCCCTAAAGAAAGAGTCCCTTGTTCCTCTTTCTGGGCCCTGGAACTTATTGGTGGAATTGTTTTCCCGTCTCTCACTAAACGAAGTCCAACCAGTCCCCCTCAAGGATCGGCAGGCTGCCAGGATGATGCCTTGACCCCCTACCCCACTTCCCATCATAGGATCTGCCAGGGTCTGTGACCTTCCCTAGGCGAAGACCCTCCCTTTCCTCCCAAGTGGGTCTGGAGGTGGTCAAGGGACCACAGAACTGACTTTTGTTTTATGAGTCTGTGTAAGAGCCATTTCAGAATTAATGTTTTATTTTTCATCCACACTAAAATACTTATGTAACTCTTTGCACCTCAGTTTTCTCACCTGTAAAATGAAGACCCAACTAAATGATTTCTAAGGTCATTGTCAGCTCTACACTGTGGGGTTTGCTGATGACTTGTCATTGGTAAGGTGTTAATGCACCTATGGAGTACATATATGTGTGTGTGTATGTGTTTATTCAAACACATGATTTTGGCCATAATTTCCTATGTAGCAGCTTCATGCAAGCTCTTTTTTCAGAATGGAACTAAATTTTCATATGAGCAATGCACATTTTGAGAACCTCTTCATTACAGCTCAAACAAATTTCTTCAAACATGCCGAGGGCACTAAGAAGGACAACTTGAAAGTTCTAAAGGAAGAAGTTTGCATTTAGAAAAAAAATAGTAAAAATAATGTCTTAAGTGGTGAAATCTTTTCTTTTCTTTTTTTTGCCTGTTTTCTTGAGTTTCAAAAATAACCTAAATAGAATATTCCTCAGCTTTCTACAAGAAAACATACCTTTAGGCTGAGAGACAGCATTAGCAATTTCATCGCAAAGAATTATTTTTTGGGTGTGTGGGGGTGGGGGTGGGGGAGTAGAGTTATAAGAGCCTGAAGATGGAGGCTTCTAATTAAATTGCCCTCTCAACCAGAACTGCAGAGTATACACTATATTATCACCACAATTTTGGTTTAAATCTAGGATGGAATGATAATTTTGTTAGTTCAGAGGTTTTAAACTATGGCTCATAACTGCTGAAGAATTTTCGATGACTTTCCAAGGTTCTGCAAAGCATGTGTATTTGCTGGGAGACCAGGGGACTCTCAGGAAATGAATAAATGGGAAAGATTTTACAGTCTCAGGAAGTTTAAGTAGGTCTCAGAGATCAGGAAGTGCTGTAGTTGTCTTGCTGGCTCTGCGGATGACAACAAATTTACAGCAATTAGGGAGGAAGTTTTGGATGCTTTTCCTACTAATGGTGATGGATTGGCACTGATTTGCCTTCACTATTCATCCCAGTTCATCTGTAGTGCAGGGCTGGGGAGGAAAAGCTGGTGATGAGTAGTAAAAGGGAAAGGAGCAAGGTAGGTCCAATGAATGACTTTGGTTTGAGCCCTGCAATCTAATCAACTGAGTTAATCAGTTATAGGCAAAGCAGGTCATTCATTCATTCATTCATTCAATAATATTGATTGAGTGCTATTGTGCTGAATTATGTGCTAGGTGCAGGGTAGAATGAGTCAGAAAAGATGGGCTGGGTCAAGAACTTGAGCTTACATTCTCAGAGGAGCAAATGTTAATGGATAAGCAGATATATAAGTTAATTAATACTGTAATGGCCACGATGGCAATGTTGAGATTTAATGAGAGCACAAAACATGGGAATTGAGCATAGTTTGGGCAGTGGACCCAGGGAAAGCTTCCTATGAAAGAGAATTTAAATTGGGTCCTCAAGGATGAGGACGGACGTTGACCAGGCACAGTATTTTGGGATCAGCATTCCAATTAGAGGGAACAGAATGTGCAAATTTCCTGACACATGAAAGAGCTTGACCCTTTCAAGGAATGGAAAAGGGGCCCAATTTGTCTAGAACAACGGTTCTCAAAGCGTAGTCTGCAAAACCATGGGGATCCCTGAGATCCTTTTAGTGGGTCAGAGAGGTCAAAACTGTATACAAAATAATACTAAGGTGTTTTTATTTATTTTTTCACTGTGTTGACATTTATAATTGTGGTGAAGAAGCAATGGTGGGTGAAATTGCCGGTACCGTCTTTCTAATCAAGGCAGAGGCACCAAATTGTATGAGGAATCAATGTATTTTTTACTACCACACACTCACAGTTTTTAAAAATGCCAATTTCACTTAAGAATGTCCTTGAAGAATCTGTAAAAATTATTCATTTTATTAAATCACGACCCTTGAGTGGCTGTCTTTTTAATATTCTGTGTTGCTAGCTGGGAAGTCTGCATAAAGCACTCTCACTACATCCTGAAGTATGAAGATTGTCTCAAGAAAGAGCTCTCAGGCAATTGGGTTGTGAGCTGCACTAGCCACTTTTTCATGAAATACCATTTTTACTTGAAAAAACAATTGGCAGACAACGGTTATTGAGACTTGGGTAACTGGCATACATTTTCTTGAAATAAATGAAGGCTGCCTATCATTTCAAGGAAACAATGGGTGGTATTTGTTGCCTATGATAAAACCGAAGCTTTCAAGGGATAATTTTAGAATTTTGGAAAACTTGTATCTGCTACCATGAACTTGATGGCTTCCCAAGACTTAAACATACTTTCTGATAAGATTGATGGTGATACTATTCCAGGTACCTGTCAGATAATTTAATCTCTAATTCTGCCACTGACAATTATCAGAACCTCCTTTGTGAAAAACTGCACTTTATTTATAAATATCAATACAAAAATTCTAAATAGAATAGAACCAAATATCATATCAACGACCCAGGCAGAGTTTATTCCAAGAATGCAAATGTGTTTCAATATCAGGAAATTGATGGATATATTATTACTTCAACAAATTAAAGGAGAAAATTAATACGATCTTATCAATAGATGCTTAAAAGGCATTTTATTTAATATAGCAGCTGTTCCTAATAAAACTCTAAGTAAAATATGACTATGAGGAAACCACTTCAATATAATTAAAATATTTCCTTAAAAAAAACTTCCATCAAGTTTGTTAATGGCAACACTAAAATATTTTAGCTAAAATCAAGGTATTGACAGGAAAGCCTCCTATGAACATTATAATTTAACTTTGTCTTAGGAGATCTAGTGCGTGCAATAAGAAAAGAAAATGAATAACTAGAATAAACACTTGAAAAGAGGAACTAAATCTATTTTTGCTGATAATATGAAATTCCAAGAGATGCCAGTTTTTTTAAACCAAAATTAATGACTGAATACAAGAATAAGAGGATATAAGAAAAATAAAAACAAATCATTAGCTTTTATTTATTTTAATAATAAGCATATGGGAAAGGAAAAATATTCAATTTATAGTATAGTGAGCAAAAATATCTGAAAATACAATTAATAAAGGCACATCTATATGAAGAACACTAAATCTTATTAAGGGTTAAAAAAAAATAAGGTCTAAACAAATAGAAAGATACACATACCATGCTTAGATGGGAAGATGGAATATCACAAATTATCAGTTCTCTGAAAAGAAATATATAAGTTTAATGAAGTTACAATTAGACTTGCAAAGGTTTGTTTATTTGTTTGTTTTAGAGGAATATGGTGGTGGTGGTGGGGCTGAAGTCTGGATAAAATGATTTTAAATTTCATATGGAAGAATAAATGCTCAAGAAAAGCCAGGAAAAAAATTAAAAAGAACAGTGACAGGAAGCAGATGTGGCTCAAGCAGTTGGGCACCTGCCTACCACATGGGAGGTCCCGGGTTTGGTTCCCGATGCCTCCTAAAAAAAGAAGACGAGCACACAAAGAACAGACAGCGAGTGCAAACAATGAGGGGAGGGGAAAATAAATAAATAAAATAAATCTTTAAAAAAAAAGAACAGTGACATGGGAATTGCCTTAGCAGACGTCAGAGTATCCTACAAAGCTGTTATGAAATAAATAGGGTATTTGTATGAGAATGAGAAATAGATCAATGGGAAAAAATAATCCATAAATAGTCTTGTATATGAGAATTTAATATACAGTGTATATCAAATGTGGTAGTTCAATTTGGTGAGGAAAAAATATTTTAAAAATGGTAACAGTATAACTGGTTATCCACTTGAATGAAAATAAAATTAAGTGTTTATTTTAATTTATATTCAAAAATATATTCCCCATGGATTTAAGTACTAAGTATAAAAAACAAAACAAAACAAAATAAAATATCACAAAATATCTAAGACACTTTGTATACAACCTAGGGACAAAAAAAAAAAAAAAAAACAACCCTTAAAATTAGAAAACACAGAGGCTATAAAATTAAAATAAAAGACATATTTGACTGCCTTAAATATGTATATGATAAAAGATATTGTAAGAAAAAGAAGAAAACAAAAAAAAACTATAAAAAAAAAAGATATTGTAAACAAATTAAAAAATACTTAAAACTCACGTGACCAGGAATTAATTTATACAACATAGAAAGAGATCAGATAAACTAGCAATGCAAAATAAATAGTCTAAGAATATGGAAAGGTGATTTATGGAAGCACAAATCCAAAGAGCCAAGGAACGTATGAAAATACTTAATTTACCACAGTTAGGGAGGTGCAAATTAAAATAATGATGAGAAATCATATCACACTCATTAGGCCAGCAAAAATTAAGAACAACTTGTGAGAATCTAAATTTTACAGTCTTTTAGGAAAGAAATCTGGCAGTACCTATTAAAATTTAAAACATACATACTTAGAAGAATAAACTGTGGCATATACACACAATAGAATACTACCCAACAACAAAAAGGAAAAAACTACTCTATGCGTAAGAATGTAGCTCAATCTCAAAAACACAAAAGAGTTCATACTGTATGATTCCGTTTATAAGGCACTCTAGAACAAGGAAAACTGACAAAAAACTGGAAACAACTGAATCTTTATTAATAATAGGGTCAAATCATGACGGTCGGTACCAAGGAGTAGCATGTTGCCAATGAAAAAGAAAGGAGTAGAGCGACACCTATTGGCTGGGAGGGATTTCTACAAGGTATTGTTCATAAGCAATGTGCAGAAAAACATTTGTAATATAATCCCATTTTTGTGAAACAATGACTCCCACCAACATATAATGCTCAGTGTTTGTTAATGTCTTCTGAGAGGTGAGTAGGGCACTTGCCTGGGTTGCAAAATTTAAGGGGGCACAAGAAACTCAGTAAGCAAGATAAACACTATTCAAAACAATCAAAATTAATGCCAAAAAAATCCATGATGAACAAAATATCAAAATTTTAAATAAGGACAGTATTTGATTTTAGTGCTTGCATGGCTTAGCTGCATCACCTCACCCTCATCCCTGCCCTGGTGATGTTTTGTTCATCATGGATATTTTACATAGATTTTTATTTGAAAAATATCACATTAAATATATATCTTGATTACTGAGTTTTTTTGGCATCACCTTAAATATTGTGCCTGTGGTAAGCATCTCACTCACCTCACCTTCTTCCCGGCCCTGCTTGTCTACCATGTGAAACTAAGCAAAACACTGTATCTCTGAGGCATGATAATAATGATGATAATAATGGGATGATAATAATTTCCTTGCCCACTTCCTAGAGTTATGATGAGAAATTAAGAATATATGAATATGAAATTGCTTGTGTAAAGTACATATTCTTGTTCCTGGAGTTGCTCATGAAGTGATAACCAAATTGAATCACTCTAGACTTGGACATGTTCCCCATGTGCTGGGGCTGTTCACACCCATTGCTGGAGGATTCCCCATAATTCTTACACTCTGCAGTTGGTTTCGTGGAGTTCTTTGTTTGGCTGACTGGTTGGAAGGTGCAGTAACTTTCATAAATCATGCTCCCCTCTGTGCAAGAGCATGTGGTAAGAGAATGTACCTTTCAAGGTAGAACAATGCTTCTCAAATTAGAATGTGCATACAAAGCACTTGGTGACCTTGTTAAAAAGCACACTCAAAACAAAACAAAACGAACAAAAAGCACACACAAACTCAGTAGATCTGGAGTGGGGCATGAGTTGGCATGTCTAACAAACCTCCAGGTGATGCCCATGACCTCAGTTTGAGTAGAAGAGCTACAGAATGCATGGCAGGTTGATCAGAAAGACTGAAATGCATCCGAATATTGGTAGCTAACTGCACTCCAGCCATTATTCTGAGCATTTCAATCTTTACAATAGCCCTAGAAGGTAGCTTCTTCTATGTTGAAGCCCACCAGCCAAAGACCACCTGGAACACACCTGCAGTCAAAGGTAGATTTATTTAGCTTGCTGCAGAACACACCCAAGGGACTATGGGTTTCCATAGGAGGGAGTTAGGAGGGGCTCGTTTTGAGATTTTGGCTTGTGCTGGGAGAGGCTAAGGAGGGTTTAAAGAAATGGAGGCTAGTTTTGAACTGAGAACCATCCAGGAACAAGGACAATTGATAACCAGGCATCTTGGTAATTTTAGTCTAGTAGGATGGAGAATTAAAGTGGGTCAGAACTGTTGTTGATAGAGAAGCAGTGGTGCTCAGTGAGTGGGAAGAGGGGGAGTTAATGATGTTTGTGGTTGCAGAGTGGCCTCATCTCTGGATTGTTCCAACATGGTCATGGAGTGACCTTTTCAGATTGTTTTTATTCTGGGACTGATGTTTATGTGCCTTTGGGAACATCACAGCCAGTACTGTCCACAGGTTGGAGAGAATTCCTCAGAATATTCTAGGTCTCTCTCCAGTGACTGAGACTGTACAGAGCTGGCAGTGCCATCACTGTGGAGTGCCCTGAGCACTACAGGGACTCTTGTGAGGCCCCTGCCCCATTTCTCCCCTTTGGACCACACTCTGAATCTCTGCCCTGAGCCTGGAGTTGACCTGGTGCTCTGAGTAGCTCTAGCACTCGTGCCTACAGGGGCACCCCCGCCCTTGTCCAAGGTGGACACCTGTTCCAGAAGGGCAGCCTGGTCAGCGGATTGTTCCCCCTGGCAGATGCAGTATTTCTTTTGCAGGACTGTGCACGACTGAGCCACCGGAATGGTGCCAACATGTTGATTTGGAGTGACTCGAGTTGTTTATACGGCCGGCCGGGACACCACACAAAATATTTGCCCGAGGTGGCACACCCAAGAGTTAGACGTGATCACAGCCTGGCTGGCAGCTGCCAGGGCTATTTTTCACATTTTCAATTATCATTAGTCCCATTACAAAGAGGAAACTGAAGTACAGACAGGTCAGGCCACGCTACGGGAGTCCCACAGCGGGTGGTGGCGGAGCAGGGACCCGAAGCAGGGGAGCATGCGCCTGACCTTGGGCCCCAACCCCGTGTGTTCCCTCGCGCCTGGGCGTGACTCCGCCCCTACTTTGTGCTCCGTATTCCGCTGACGTTTAAATGTTTAAAAAACTTTATTTCCCGCGTTGTACTTGGAAATCTCCATGCATCTCCTACGCTTTGCGGGTTCTTGCCTTCCTCCTCCCGGCTCCCGGCTCTATCTCTTTTAAACAGACACTCATAAGGGGCTCCAAGTGCTCATCCCGAGCCCGGCCCTAATTTGACACACGTCGATAGCAACGCTCTAGAGCTCTAAATTTGGCTTTATGTGAACCCTAGAGACTGTGGACAACTAAGAATGTTCTCGCAAATGGCATTCGGACGACCCAGATTGCTGGAGATGGCCCTGAGGTTCGCTACCAGGAGGAGGTTGTCGCGGAATGTGGTAAGTCTGTTATGGGGTTAGCCCACCTAGTGTGGTAATCCTCCACTCTGCTGGGTTCAAGAACTAGAAAGAGAGGGAAGCTGGGCCGTGACTGAGAAACTCAGCACCCTTTCAATGGCGAGAAGGAGCCCTGTTCCTTTGGTGGGGAGGGGTGGGGTGTTTCGCGGTCAGAGAAGATCCTCGAATACAACAGTATTGGGAAGACTCGGCTGTTGAGTCCAGTGGTCAGGCC
Organism: Cabassous unicinctus; assembly: GCA_029593785.1. Taxonomy (NCBI): domain Eukaryota; kingdom Metazoa; phylum Chordata; class Mammalia; order Cingulata; family Chlamyphoridae; genus Cabassous; species Cabassous unicinctus. The sequence goes on from JAQZBX010021678.1 coordinate 8,855, forward strand.
ACCCTAGGGGCAGTGTCTGTAACGGAAAGAGCATGGACTTTGGAGTCCACTGACGGGCCGGAAGCCTTGCTCTATGTGGCCCAGGGCAGGTTACTTCAGCCGTCTATGCTCTGGCTTCCTCTTCTGAAGAGTGGGGATAATTCTTGCTTATATGGTGGTTGTGAGGATGGAATAGGATGATGACGGTGCAGTGGCTGGTCGGAGTACCTTGTGGCTATCGTTACCATCCTTTGACCTCAGACCCTCTTATCAAGGGCAGTCTGAGGTCATGGACCCCTCTTCCTGGTGTCACTTCAAAAACTTAGGGAAATACTTCCCACATGTATCTAGTTTGTTTAAAAAACTTGTTTGTAAATGAATCATCCATCACTATATCTAAACCTTTTGCACCCATTTTATATTTTCAGCCTTCATCAACTCTGAGGATAATAAATTTCAAAGGCTCTGCAACCTGTTACATAAAATAGAAGCTTCTTTTATTTATCCAAAAATGCCCGTTCACACATTTCAATGGTGAAATCAGTCCATGTTCCCTCTACTCATAATCTTCATAATTTCCTAGACACTTAAATATCTTCTTTATCCCCTTTAACATTTTATCTCACCAAATTTCCTCTAATATCTTTTTAAAAATGTACACCTGAAAGAATATTCCAGAAATGAGCACACCATGCCTGAATACTGTTTTCTTTTTTGACCTTAGTATCTCTCTTTGGAACACTCAGCATCTTGTTGGACGTTTAGGCTGTAGTAGCAGCCACTGTGTAGAAGCTTTGTTAGCGGCCCTCGTTGTGGGGTCAGATGTGTCCAGATTTGAATCATGTCTCTGTTGCCTGAGCAGTTAGCTGTGTGACGAGGTCCCACGCATAAGGGATCTTGGGTAAGGTCCCCGCTGCAAAGGCTTGTGGACCCCTGGGCGCGTGCTGGCATGTGCTCAGGCAAGGGCAGCACAGGGCAGGAGCTCCAGGACGGGGCTGCTGCAGTAGACATCTCAGTGGTTGTCTTCAGCGATGTCTGCCTTAGAACAGAGCCTCATCTCCTCTTGCTTGAACTACTGCCAGCTGCCTCTCCACACTATCCATTTTGAATACTATTGCCACCTTCTGTTCCTAAAATATTGTTTTTATCATGTTGTCCTATTTACTTCAAAATGTCTCTATCTATGGGCCTTGCATTTAGGGCCCTGTCTAGAAGGGCCTCACTATTTTCTATTCCCTCTTCCCACCCTTCTTTGCCTCCACATCCCTCTTTCCCTTCCTCCATCTGAGGAGTCTACTAACATCTGGAGAGACAAACAGACCAGGACCCAGCCCCAGCCTTAGGGCGCTCTCAGTTGGCAGGATGTGGGATGCTGGCCCAGGGTTCCAGGAAAACCCAGAGGGAGAAACAGACTCTCCAGAGAAGCTAAGATCTGAACTGTGTCTTGAAGTGTGAACAGGGGTCTCATTCAGTGGGGATGAGATTCCCTGGGGAGAAAGGACACAGTAAAAAGAGTTGTTGGCAATACCCGGCATTTTGGCGCAAAGAAGTCCGGAGAGGCTGAAGCATGGGCTGTAAGTGGGACAGTGGGAGGTAACGCCGGTCAGACTGGCTGGGGCCAGATGGTGCCAGGCCCCTGGGCCAGCCCAAGGGCTTTGGATTGTGTCCTGTCAGCAGTGGGAGGTTACTGAACATTTTTAAGCAAGGATGTAACATCATCTAATTTCCAAAGAAAATATCAGTTTGATGGTTGTAAAAGGATTTCATGGTTATTATGGAGAATTAGAAGAAATAGAAAATGTAGAAAAGTATAAAGTATAAAACACAAATAAAAATAACCATTGACAACATTATTATATTTCTTTTGTGCCCCCCTCATCTCTTATACTGGCTTTCATCTAATGAGTACTTACTGTGTGCCAGGCATGGTTATAAGAACTTAACTCATTTAATCCTCTCAACAACACCATGAGATGGGTAAAAGTAGTATTCCCATTTACAGATGCAGAAACCTTCAGAAGCTTCTCTAGGTTACACAGTTGGCCAGTGGTAGTGGTAGGATTTGAACCCAGGCCACGTGGCACCAGAACCTGGTCTTAGCCCCCAGGCTACCTTGCTTCTCAGTTGTTACACAATCTACACATGAATATTCACATACACAGAGATATGTGAAATATCGTTTGAAATATACCTTGGCATCCTACTTCTCTGAATTTGGATTTTAAATGAAAATGTTGGTGAGCACATGAAGGGGCTGTGTAGGTGAGTGGTAGGTCAGAGTTGCGGGGGGAGAGAGGCGAGTTATGTGGCTCCTGGTCCAGATGAGAGATGATGAAGGAGGCTAAAGCAGTGAGAGTGAGGATGGAGACTTTTAGGAGGTAGAAATAGCAGACCTTGGTGACTCAGTGTGTGGGTGTGTCTTCATGTATGTCTGCATGTGTGTGTGTCTGCATATGTGTATGTGGCTGTGTGTGACCGTGTGTGCATGTATGTATGCGTGTGTCTGCATATTTCTGCATGTGTCTGCATATGTGCATCTATCTGTGTGTGTCTGCATGTGTGTATATGTCTGTGTGCATCTGTGTGTCTAGGAGAGAGCTGAGGGAAAGGAAGAAGTCAAGGAAAATCATTAGGATTCTTTATTGAGCAATTGGGTGGACAGTTGAAATACTTGGGAGAGCAGGAAGGTAACAAGTTCCCTTTGAAGCCTTATGAGATCATGGCATCTGCCAGGTGGAGGTGTTCACTAGCCACTTAGAAATACATAAGTGCTAAAACAGTGTGGCGTCATCTACGTTGGTTGGTACTGTAGTCAAGAGACATGAGGATCCTTGGGATGAAAGGACCAGATAAATTAGAGAAGATGTCTTCAGGGAGCCTTAGGGACCAGTCAGAGAGGACCGGAGTAAGATGGTTTGGGGGAGGGGAGGTTTCTAGGTCAGAGAGAGTGAGAGAGTGGCTTAGCCAGGCAGATATCACAGATGCAGGAGAGGAATAGGAAGAGGCCACTGGATTCTGCACTCCTCCCCAAACCCCCATTCTGCCAAGCTAATCTCTCACCTTCCTTTGAAAATTGGTTTTACCTGTTCATCTCCAGTTCACGTCATTGCCCTAGCCTTTGTGACATGTCTCCCTGCGTCTATGCACCTACCTGAGTCACACCTATCTTGCAAGGCCTATTTTTACTCTGGCCTCCTCCAGCAGCCTCCCACCCTGCTCTCACGGGGGCTCCATTCTCTGATCACCTTAAACCCCCACTGTCATTTTCTTATTTCTCCCAAGATCCCAAGCATGTGAGGGTGAGGGCTTTCCTACCTTATAGCCCCACAATGCCGATGATAAGGTATTCACTGATTGGTTGCTTATAACCCACAGCATAGAGCATTTTATTTTATTTATAGTTTGGGTCTTTTGAAAATAATACCAGGAGCTCCTCTGTCCTTTTTCACTCAGTCACAACTTTATGAATTCTTCCCACGCATATTCTTCCCCTTTGGTTTGGCATTTTGCTATGTGAACACTCCACAGGCTAGCCTGAGTGAATCTCATCTTCTGCCCACTTCCCTTCTCACCCCCCACCCCCCACTGGTTTTTATTGCAGAAGTCCCTCAATCTCCTGTACTCCCAGTTTATCACAATCCATTCATCCTAGAACTCACAATGCATTCCTTCTGGTACAGGTTGTTTGCCTAACTCTTTAATGCTGTAGGTATTCATTAATCTGATAGGATTGGGTTGGCTATAATCTGCTATATACCTCTTCTTTTGGCACAGAACACAGCAGCTTTTCACCTGCAACTATAATGGCAGGTAACAGATCTTGACTAAGAGTTTCACAACTTTATCTTGAGCTTTTTCAATCCTCTTAGGTTCCAAGCCAGAAAGGATCCACGCTCGTATACATGTGTGTGTGTATGATGGGTAACAGTGATAGTGACAATGGCACTGATGATATCTACCATTTTCTGAGCATTTATTCTATGACTGGCACTATACAGAGTACTTTATATTCGTCGCTTCCCTGCCCACCACTCTTCCATGCCCTGCGGAATCTTGGGTTTGCTCTTAAATCACTGTAACGCTGCCCTGCGGGGGTGGTTAGCTTTCCTTGTGGGGGTGTGTTGGGGGTAGACCCAGGAACTCTCTATTTCCAGCACAGAAGCTGCCTGCTCTCCACCTCTTCTCGCGTCTCTCCCTTAGAGTGACTGGGTAGTCTGGATACCAAAGGTCACTTTAGGGGAGTGATGGCATTTGTGCCTCTGGGGCATGTGTCTGTTTCACTAAATAAGTACTGGTTGATATGATTCTAATTAAATTAAATTAAAAAGGGAAGACAGAATTTAGGGGGAAATTTTCCTTAAAAAGAATAGACCATCTTCCCAATCTTGCTTTTTAAACTTCCACTCCCGCTTAGGGCTCTTAACATTTCAGTTGGAAAGTGGTGGAAAACCAATAGTGTTGACACAGAAAAGTACAAAATAGAGCAATATCTACTTTCTATTTCCCTAAATTGATTGAAAAAACATTTAGCTAAGAAATAAAAAGGGGAACTTCACTGAGAAAAATGGATTGGATCCAGTGATGAGCAGATGAGATTAAGTTTGGTGTTTAAGGTCAGTGAAATGGCATGAAACATTGGAAGACTGCAGAGGTTCTGATTCCAAAAGAAGTTAAAAATACAACATTTTGGAAATGTTCCATCCTGTGTTTTGTAATGCTGTCCCATTTTTGGAAAAGCACAAGAACACGCACAGAAATGAAAGGTGATTTGAAAAGTTCAATCTGCGGGTGTGGCCGAGGGAGGCTGGGAAGCGTGAGCAACCAGATTGCAGGGCTGAGCCTGGGGTGCAGGCGGCTTCGGCTCTGACCCGGGGGCGCGGGCGGGAGGAGGGAGGTGGCAGCATGAGCCAGAGAGAGTTTTTGTTTTGTGTTGAAGGATACGCTGTTTTCCCAGTGTTTGTTGGCGAAGGGGAGGGGGCCTGAGGAGGGGACAGGAAGAAAGGAAGAGAGGACAGTGGAGTTCTTGATGGGGCTGTGGTGCTGGGACATTGAGGCACTTGACATCTTCTCAGTAAATCGGGAGGCAGGTTTACCTCGTAAGTGGGAATGGGTTTAGGATTTGAGAAGAGTAAAAAGATTCAGAAGAGGTAAGATGTTAACTGGGCACGCTGAGCAATATCAAGGGGTCAGCTCAGGCAAGATAAGCGGATTGCCGTTCAGACCTCAGGGTCAGCTTCACCTCTTTAAGGTCTCACCTGACTGCACTGTTTAGTTTTCTGCCTAGCACTTGATAGTATCTGGTTAAGTTCTTGTTCATTTCCTTTTTTAAAAAAAATTATCTCTTCACCCCATTAGAAGATCAGGGGTCTTCCTGCTTTGTTCACTGCTCTATCTCCAAGGCCTAGAGTGTGTCCGGCACAGTCAAATCCCAGTAAATGTTAGCCAACTGGATGCACGATTTGGTAATGGCACCAAGGAGAAGAATTACGTGGCATTTACCGGTGTCACTCAGACTCCCAGGATCAAAAATGAGGAGAAAGGAAGGTTATCCAGGACTGAGCATTGGCAAGAAACGAATGGTGAGAGGTCAAAGACGGTGAAGGGATTAAGGATTCTAGAGACCCGGCTGTTGAAACTGTAGCCCACTGAACCTTGGCTGAAAAACGAGGGAGAGATGACGAGGAAGAAGAGAAAGGAGGGGGAAGGGAAATCGGGGTGATGGGAAAAGAGGAAGCAGGGAAGGGACTGGAGATTGTCCTGAGTTCAAGAGCAGGTTTAGTGGGAAGGAGTAGGAGGATAACACAATCGGGTTAAAAGAAGAATGCTCGATTGGAGATTTCTGAGTTGGAGAGATGCTAGTGATGCAAGCACTCGCGGAGGGCAGGCTGTCCGTAGCAGTGGGTAACCAGCCTCAAGTGGAAGGTGAGAGGAGCCGCGAAGCAGGGCAGCCTTTCCTCAAGTGCATTCCAGGAATAGTGCTGAGAGTTAACTGGTGCTACTACTACAGAGAATAAAGGGCTCTGTGGTCAAAAAAGTCTAGAAAACACGAGGTCTACAAAGTCAAACTGACTCCCATATTGCAAGACTTCTACAAAAATCTTCAAAACACTTAAAAGATAGCAGTTATATACGTCAGGGGAAGCATAGAGAGATTGAGAGGTGAAGAATTTTCTTGTTTGTGAGTTTTTTTGGTCTGTTTTTTTGTTTATTATTATTATTGAAATAATGAAAATGCTTTAATAATGATTAAAGTGATGAATCACAACT